>JAVSCE010003508.1:0-120855 GCA_032199065.1 Smutsia gigantea | reverse complement strand
AGAATCAGATGTTATAGTTTTAACTTTCAGACTGAATCAGACAGAATGAATTCAAGGTCATTCTGACTCAGGTCTTGCCCGAATCCAGCCACACAAGTTGTCCTCGTTTGCTGGGACGGCCACCACAGTGCAGTGTCGCGCCCTGGGGGCTGAAACAACAGAGGTTTATTCTCTCCCAGCTCCAGAGGCATGTGAATGAGAACCTGTCCCAGGCTCTCCCAGCTTCTGGGGGGGTCACTGGCCATCTTTGGTGTCCCTTGGCTTGTAGCTGCATCACCCCAAATCTCTGCCTCTGTCTTCATGTGGCCTTGTCCCTGTGTGCACGTCCATGTTCAAATGTCCCCTTCTTATAAGGACACCAGTCACTGGACGTGGGGTCCACCCTATTCCAGTGTGACCTCTTCTTAACTGATTACATCTTTAGAGACCCTATTTCCAAATAAGGTCACATTCTGAAGTTCCAGGTGGATATGAATTGGCGGGGCAGGGGTCGCAAATCAAAGCAGTATAGGTACAAAACCATGTGGGGCACACGCCGAAGCATGGGTGTACCTCAGACCCAGCCGGGCAGGCACCGGGCCCCAAGCCCCTATACACGAGGCCCATGCCATCTGCACACGAGGGAGAGCTCCTGGTCAGGCTGAGCTGGCCAGCTGGACCAATGACCTGCCTGTGACCCCAACCCAGAACCGAATGAAGGAGAGCCTGGCTCTGTTTGGTACCATCCTGGAACTGCCCTGGTTCAAAAGCACATCCGTCATCCTCTTCCTGAACAAAACCGACATCCTGGAGGAGAAGATCCCCACCTCCCACCTGGCTACCTACTTCCCCAGTTTCCAGGGTGAGTAGTTCTAGAACTTTCTTGTACCCTTCGCCTTCCAAAAACAGCTCCTGACAGAGATGCTGGTCCAGATCCTGCCCCAGCCTGGGGTCAGTGAAGTCTCAAATGCCATCAGACCAACCTGGGTTTCCAACCCAGCGCTTCCCCCGGCCCAACCTCCCAGACTCTCGGTTGACCCCTCTGTAGAATGGGGATAAAATAAGACACCGTCATCCCCAAACGCAATTGCTTAACAGCACAGGATTCTAAAAGACATATATCATTGACTTCTCGAGTGCGGGTCTTCTGGGTAGAGTTCATTGTTCTAAACCACATCTGGAAGGCATCGACAGCGATTTCCAGAATCTGCCTAGATTTTGGAAACTCTCCCTGATCTTTCATAGACATCTCATCTATATCTAATTGGACGGCAAATTAAAAAAAATCTGTGACTGACCTTTGAACAAGGCACACAGCTTGGTTGTCATAGATACAACCACCCTCTTCCCTGTCGTGCTCAGAGCTCATGGGTCTGCGTTGTGTGTCACTCAAGTGGGTGTGAATCAAGATGAGTGCAACCAGTACAAACTGGCTAGGGAAAAAAAACCCAGTGCAACCCAGGGGGCAAAGGGCCGCAGCCCCAATAAAGAGGAGGGTGGAAGGGTCGGCGCCATATAGCACATCTCGCCGGGGGAAGTAGGGTCGCTGCGAGTCCAGGGAAGGGATGTTAGCTGGCGCTTTCCCCAGAGGGCCAACTATGCGGATGAGGAGGGCTGGTAGATGTACCCCAGCTGAGCGACAAACTACCCCCAGAGTTAGGGGCTGAAAGCAGCCATTTTACTTTGCTCACATTTTTGTGAGCCAGGAATTTGGGGAGGGCTGAGGTGGGTAAATTCATCTTTGATCCACGTGACACTGGCCGAGGTGCCTGGGATGGAGACACGCTTCCACGATGGCCATGTGTCCGGCACCGCTGTGGCCCTCAACCTCTCCCGCCCCCCACTTTCTTGCTCTCGCTCTCCCTTCCTTCCCCCATCGGGCGTCTCCCCATCTGGGGCCTCCTCACGGGGCTTGGGCTTTCCCACAGCATGACTGTCAGGGCAGTCAGGCTTCTGGCCAGCGGGAAGCCTCCACTCCAGATGGGGTCTCAAGTCCCCACATCGGTACAGCGGCTTTATTCTATTGGCCAAGCAAATCCCTCCGGCCAGCCCAGACTTAAAGGCGGCCAGGGGACTCTGCCCCTCGATGGCCTCTCGACAGCATGCGCAAACAGGGAGGGAAGTGGTGGCAGCCACCTTGGAGACAAGCTGTCTTTGTTCCCGGGGACCACGGTGACAAATGGCCACGCAGGAGGGGGATGAAAACAGCAGAAATCTATTCCCTCACAGTCCAGGAGGCCAGAAGTCCAAGTCAGGAGGCTGGCTGGACTGGATCCTTCCGGAGTCTCTTCCACCGTCTGGTGGCTGCCTGTGGTCCCCGGCATCCTCGGTTTGCAGACGTGTTGCTCCAATCTGTTACCACCTTGGCCTTCTCTATCTCTGTGTGTCTCCTCTTCTTCTAAGGGCACCGGTCATTGGATTTAGGGCCACCCTAATCCAGTATGACCTCATTTTCAACTTAACTAATTACATCTGCAAAGACCCTATTTCCACATACAGTCACATTGCGAAGTTCTGGCTGGACATGAATTTTGGGGGGACACCAGCCCCAGACACCAGCACCCACAGTAGGTGAAGGGAGATGAAGCCCTTGTTCATGCGTGGTGTGTACTAACAAGCTTTGGTGACATCCCCATGCGTGTGACCCCTGGCCTACATGGTCAGTTTCAGCCAGTCGTACCCACAAGACTTGGCGGGGGGGTTCTGGGGAACAGACGTCCATGGTGCCAGGACAGCAGACACCCCTCATCCCCTTCCCGGCTGAGTGGCCCTGGCAGTGGGCTCATGAGAGTTTGAGAACAGGGATATAAAGTCGCTAGTTTTGGGAGGCTCTATGTTGTCTCTCAGGTCAAAAGGATCCCTCGGACTCATCCTTTTCTCCCAGCCGAGGAGGCTGGGGCCATGATTGCCAGCTTCTGACCCTCAGTCCTTCCTTCCTCTGTACTAATAATATTCATGAGAATAATAATAAACTAACAACAACGGCTAACGTATGGAACACTGCTGGAAGCGCCCTCGTGTACTGACTCCTTCAACCCTCGTGACAACCCCCTGCGCGGTAACGCTCTTTTCTCACCACTATGGAGTTGGCAAAACTGAGGCACAGAGAGGTGCCGTCACCAAAAGTCACACGGCCAGGGCGTGGTAGGGGGCGGCATGGGAACCCCCAGGCCATCGGGATCAGGACCGCCAGCCTCAAGCACGATGCACACCGCCTTTCCAAAAGAACGAATGATAGCATTGTGGTTATGGCGCACGGTGCCCTCCGCGTGAGCCCGTTGACTCTGCGAGGCCGGGGCCTGTCATGATCCCCAGTTCCCAAGGGAGGAGACGGAGGCTCGCACAGATGACACGGGTGGACGTATAGAGTGACCCAACGAGGGGGTTGCAGAGCCAGGTCTTGGGCCCCCGAATCCCTTGACCCACACTCTACTTAATGTATATACATATATATATATGTATTTCCCTGAACTGTGAGGGAATAAAAATAATATGCTGATTATGATATATATAATCTCATATGTATTATATATCATATATGTGATTATATGTTATAAAATATTATATATATATATAAGATATATATATATATATATATATAAATAAATAATAACATAGATTGCATCCCTGGCACCTCACTGCCCCTTCTCCTGGCCTCTGTGTTCCCGGGTGCGCCCCCCAGGTGGTCTTCCTCCGGCGCCCCAGGCTCTCCTTCCCTCAGCTCTAAGCCCAGCCCAAGGGAGGTTCTCTCCTGGCCAGTTTCTGCCTAAGGTTCCACGGCTGAGTCTCATGCGGCCCTTCCAGGTCATGCTGGAGCCCATTCCTGGTGCTCCTGCAGAACCGTTTAGGTGGTTTCTGGGGTCCCTGGAGCCCTGATGTGGCCAATGTGGGGAACAGGGTCTCCAGAGCCCCCCACCCCTCGTGCCCCGTCTGCACCCAGAAGCCACGTGCCCTGACCGCCCACCTCTGCCCCCAACAGGCCCCAGGCAGGACGCGGAGGCGGCCAAGAGGTTCATCCTGGACATGTACACGCGCATGTACGCCGGCTACGTGGACGGCGCCGACGGGGGCAGGAAGGGCCCGCGCTCCCGGCGCCTCTTCAGCCACTACACGTGCGCCACGGACACGCAGAACATCCGCAAGGTCTTCAAGGACGTGCGGGACTCGGTCCTGGCCCGCTACCTGGACGAGATCAACCTGCTGTGACCCGGGCCCCCGCGCCGGGCTCGGACCCCCACGTGGCAGGCGGGACCTGCGGCCGGCGGGCGCTCAGCGGGCCCAGCTGACCGAAGGGACCCCATGAGTCGGGGCGTGGGAGGCCGGCCGCTGCGCCCTCCCTGCTCTGCCGCTCTGCCCTCCACCAGGACAGACCCTGGGTTTGCCCTCCCTTGCCTCAGTTTACCTCCTCGGAAACGGAGCGCAGGGGCCAGTTGGGAAGGAAGAGGGGAGGAAAAGGTAAAAAGAGCAGGGGACCGAGGACTTGGTGGGTGGGCCTCTCTCGGGAGCCCCACGCCCTGCCGCGTCCCCTCCTGGATCAGGGCCTGGGAGCCCCTGGGAACGATGCACCAGTCCCGGCATGAGGTGGGTGGTCCTCCAGGCCCGGGCTCTGGCGCCCCCTGGTGGTGGACCGGAGGCGGCGTCTCCCAGCCTGATGTCAGGGACTTACCTTTCCTTGGAGGGAAGAGACCCCTGGAAAAGACTGTCCCCTTTCAGAGTCTTGCGGCCCAAAGTGTGTCCTGCTCCGGTTTGCAGACGAGGGGAGCGGAGGCCCACGGGCATCCCCTCTTCTTCCCAAGCTGGGGGCCGAGGCATCTTAACAACCTTCTGTATTTATTCCTTCCCCTTCTGTGGGGCCCCTTGGGGGTGGCCATTAAAGAAATGACATTCTGGAGACCTATGATTTCCTAGGAGCGTCCTGCTTATCCCCCTGCAGCTCCTCATAAGGCCGCCTGTCCCGGGCTGGCCAGCAGCATGGAGAAGGACGAAAAAAGTTATTGTTATCTACCCTGCAGGGCAGGGGGCCCAGAGCTAGGCAGGACTGTGAGCCTGCAGGTGGGGTACGTCTCTCCCTGGCCCCCAGGGACATTTGAGCCGACCCTCTGTTGCTGCCTACCCACCACCCACCTCAGATGAAGGGGAGACGGCGAAGGCTACATTTACTCGGGACCCAGGTCTCCACCGTCCTCAGGGCAGCCCCGTCGCAGCCAGGCCACCCCCGTTTTACAGATGGGGAAACTGAGTCACGGAGACACCGAATAATCTAAGGCTGCACACCTGGGAGGTGGCAGAGCCAAGATTCTATTATTCATTCAGCACTTTTTAAAATACTTTTCAAAAAATAAACTTTATGTTTTAGGAAAAATTGTGGACATAGGACAGTGAATAGCCTTATAAAGCCCACCCAGTTTCCCGTATTATTAACATTTTACATTAACGTGGTCTTTTTTATAATCAATGAACCCATATTGACACATTACTAACTGCACTGCATACTTTATTCAGATTTCCTCCGTTTCCCCTTCATGTCCTTTTTCTGTCCCAGGAACCCATCCAGGACCCCTCAGGACGCTCAGTGTCACATCTCCTTAGGTTCCGTAGGGCGGTTATGGTTTCTCAGGCCTGCCTTGTTTCCGATGCCCCTGGCAGTATTGAGGCATGCTGTCTGTTGTCGTGTGGGTTTCCCAGGACAGCCATAACAGTCCCACAAACTGGGTGGCTTCAAACAATGGAAATGTATTCTCCCAATTCTGGAGGCCAGAAGAGACCCAGGTGCCGCAGGGCTGCGCTCCCTCTGAAGGGTCTAGGGCAGGGTCCTCCCTGCCTCTTCCAGCTTCCGGTGGCCCCAGGCATCCTTGGCTTGTGGCCGCATCCTTCCAATCTCTGCTTCTGTCCTCACACTGCCTTCTTCTGCATGGATCTGTGTCTGTGTCCAAATTTCCCTCTCTTATTGACACAGCTCTCTCGAGGAGGCACTTAACAGAACATCAGGTTGCTTTGTTCTCATGTTAAAATTGATCCGTGGGTTTGGAGCCATCAGTCAGATCCACCCACCAGGAATTTCCCTGTGAACCTTTCTCCTAATGGTCTTAGCAGCCATTGAAGATCAGTGTTTACATACATCACGAGGGGTTGCAAAAAATGGTAATACTGTAATACTTTCTTCTGCATTTATTGCCTGGCATCATTCTGTTTTTTAAAAAAATGACCACCCCAAAAAATCGAAAGCAGGGTGTTAAAGAGATATTTGCACACCCATGTTCCCCAGCAGCAAGATTCACAATTGCCAAGGGGCGGAAGCAACCCAAGCGTCTATCAATGGATGGAAGGATAAGCAAAATATGATGTAGCCATCTGACGGAATATTATTCAGCCTTAAAAATGGAAGGACACCCTGACACCTGATACAGCATAGATTAACTTTGAGGACACGGTGCTCAGGGAAATAAGTCAGACACCAAAGGGCAGACCCCATCTGATCCCACTCCTAGGCAGCCCCTGGAGGAGCCCCATCCACAGAGACAGAAACTGGGTGGTGGGCCGGGGGCTGGGGGAGGGGGTGGGGAGTGAGTGTTTCATGGGGGCAGAGCTTCAGTGTGGGAAGAGGGGAAGTCCTGGAGATGGAGGGTGAGAATGATTGTACAATGAGAACGTGCTTCATGCTGCCAAACTGTGCATTTGAAAATGGTTAAGATGGTGAATTTTTATGTGACCTCACCACAATTAAAAAAATACAGTTTGATTAAAAAAAAAAACCCTCTCCCCTATCAAGTAATTGGTTACCCAGAAATAAAGCCTATGCAGGAGAGACAGGAGAAATGCCTGCTTCTTGCCTTTCATTTAGCAGTTCTCAGAATGGGTTAGTTCCCCAATATCCGCAAGAGATAACCAAAGAGATTGTGTGTGCGTGTGTGTGTGTGTGTGTGTGCACAGCTGTGAACTTCTGGCTTTTAGTGTTGTATGTGCTTCCATACACAGCAGTGTTACAGCTTTCCTTATGTGTACCGTCTTTGGCTGGTGGAAACCTCTACAAGGCAGCTCCTGAGTTCTTTGGACGTGACCCCAGTGGCCTGACAAATTCATAGTCAGGCTCCTGCTACACGTTCCAGCCATTTCTCCAAGGAGCCCTGCTTCTTTTAACGGGAGATGATATTTAGAGATCACAAGTTGACCACAGAGTTAGGAAATCTGTATTTTCTTCACTCATTTTTTTTATTTTGAAAATACTTCAAACCTACAGAAGTTGCAAAACTATTACAATGAGCTCCCATACACCATCTAGGTCAGGGGTCAGCAGACTTCCTGCTACATGCTGGTTTTTGCAAATAAAGTTTTATCGGCACACTGCCACACCCATTCATGCACCTATCTGTCCAGGGCACTGTCTGCTACCCCAGCAGGATCGAATAATTGCAACAGAGGCTGTCAGGCCCATAAAGCTAAATATATTTACAACTTGGCCCTTTGCAGAGAAAGTCTGCAGGCCCCTGAGCTAGATCCACCCGTGGTTAACCTTTTGCTTGTGTCTCTCTATTTATAAACCTAAACCCATATAATACATTCTACAGAGAACATGCACATTCTTACTCTTTGTCTCAATTTTTCTATGTATTGACGGTACGCTGGAGACATCGTGCACCTTTACTCCGAGCCACCGTGTATTTCCTACGAACAAACACCTGTTATACAACCAGACGGTGAAGGTCCAATGCAGGAACTCTAGCAGTGACACCAGACTGTCTAATAAGACGCTCAAATGAAAGCTTTATCAGCTGTCCCAATTTTATCTTTTACAGCCACATCCATTTTAGTGTCCAGTCTGGGTTTGCTTGTGCCGCTGAGATTTCACACATCTTGGGTCTCCGTTCACCCCAGACGGCCTAGGCTCCTTCATCTCCCATGACCTCCCATGACCTTGACTCTCCCAAACAGGGCAGGCGGATTATTCTGTGGGATGCGCCTCGGCGGGGTTTGTCTGACGGCGCCTCCCAAGCAGAGGCAGGCCCCACGCTTTGGCCGGACTGTCATAAGGGCACGGTGGCCCCCTCCATGGGCCCTGTCACAGGCGCCATGTATCGCATCTGCAGTGGGGCTGGTTGGCTTGGACGGCTTGGTTGGGACAATTCTCGGCAGGTTTCTTGAGTAAGACGTTTTTGTCTTTGTGATTCATCAGTAATCTGGAAGATGCTTTGAAATTTTATAAATATCCTGCTTCCCAGCACACATCCACCCCCAAATTTCCACATCCGGGGTTGATTCTTGTCTGGATTAACACATGCTATGATGGCATAAGATGAGTCTTGGGGTAGATGCTTGGGGGAAGAATTGCTGGATAGGATGGGACGATCATGCTTTCTTTTTTCTAATGTTTTTCTATTATGGTACAATCCACATAACATAAAATTTACCATTGTAACCATTTCAAGTGCACAGCTTGGCACCATGAAGCACATTCACACTGCCGGGCAGCCGTCCCCTCCCTCCACCTCCAGGACTTTCCCTCTTCCCAAGCTGAAGCCCTGTCTCCATGAAACGAACCTCCCGCCCCCTTCCCCAGTCTCTGATGCCCGTCTCCGTGATTTTAAGAATCATTCATTATCGCTCCTCGATGTGTGTGCC
This sequence comes from Smutsia gigantea, assembly GCA_032199065.1. Taxonomy (NCBI): domain Eukaryota; kingdom Metazoa; phylum Chordata; class Mammalia; order Pholidota; family Manidae; genus Smutsia; species Smutsia gigantea. Next base: position 112,260 of record JAVSCE010003508.1, on the reverse strand, counting down.
CATCTTGTGTGCTTCCTGCTCCACTCCTGGAATCAGCCATTTCTCCCAGGGGCCCTGGATCCTGTTTTGGGAGTCGGGGCAGGGCGCTGATATTTAGAAGCCAAGGTATGGCAGCCACACGTGCTTGTTGCTGTTGGATTGTCTCAGTGGACAGAGTTACGAAATAGATTTACATTTGAATCTCCAGTCCGCACTGATACTTTCTATCTAGTCCCTCCCTGTGGGGTTCTTGGGTGCATTTTCCATATCTACATCTTTCTCCCCCAGGGAAGCCCGGCTCCTAATAGTGTTAATACACTTGTTACTTTGCTCAGTCTCCTAACACATGACAGTTTCAGAATCTCTATACCCATACCACTCCTGGGAACAAACCCACTAAACAACGTTCACCGTTTTGGTACCATCCCTTTTGTCTTTAGAGCATGTGTTGTGTCCAAACGTTGCATGGGCTGGGTCTTTTCCATTTCTCTGTGGTGTTTTTTCATTTGAAACACAATCGGGTTCATTTCTGTTCTGTTTATATTCCTGTGAAAGCTTTTCACCTCCATCCTTGTGCATTTAATTCTGTTGTTGAGTATAAAAAACATTAACACAGTTTAAAAACTGTAGAAAGAGGAATACTCAGAGGGTGTCATTCCCTCCTGCATTCAATTTCAATCCCACCCATCCCCTGTAGAGAACTATTTTCACTGGTTCCTGGTTTATCTTTTTCATTGGTCCCTGTGTTCTTTTGCAAAAGCAAGCAGGTATGTGTATCTTTTATTCACACAATATTAATCATCCCCTTCTTTACTACACAGCACGTAGCAGACTACACACACCCTTGTACCTCCCCTCATCCCAGCCCACTTAACAATATATCCTGGCAGTTCCTCCATTCCATTCACAGAGAGCGAACTCATGCCTGTTTGTGACTGCATAGTACTCCACCCTGGGCGGCAGCATAGCCCATCAACTTCTCTCCTGTGTGCAGACCTTTGGGTTGCTTATAATATTCTGCATTTACAAACAACAATGAGCAACCTTCGGCCTGCCCAGCTGCCTATTAGAGCGATGCCTTTAGGGAGGATTTTCAGAGGGGGCATTACCCTTCTGCAGCAGGGGCATAATTGTAAGATTGCATAGGGTGTAATGTACACATGGCCTTTTACCGGGTGCAGGGAATTCATGGCAGAAGGCCACTGTTGGACAGCTTGGCCTGGTTAGTCCAACTGCCCTCGCATAGCGTTTTGCTTTAATGTAAAATTTTCTCTCTGAGCCTGGGGTCAGGGGCTCAGCTGGAATCAGAGGCTAGGAAGGATTGGGGTTCCAAGAGAGCTGGGGGCTCAGCTTGGGATCAGGCCTTAGTCAGACCACAGGGCAGACTCCCTGGGAGGCCTCTGCTCCACATATCGCCCTTGCATCCTCTCCCCACCCTGGTGCCCTCTCCTCAGTCCTCAACAAACCCAGGGTGAGTCAGCCTGAGTGGGGTCAGGATGGATGTGAGGTGAGTCCCCACTTTTCCAAAGGGTAGGGGCTACCCTGGGTGGGGGTCCCAGCAGTGATGTCCCCAGCAGGGCTGGCTCAGGGGCAGAATAGGAACAGCAAGCCCAAGGGAGAAGGGTCCTAGCGGAGACCCACGCGTGTCCCTGGGTGGGTGTTCACCTCCGCTGGGTGTCCTCCCAGGTGACTGGAGAGAGGTGGCACTGCCTCTCTAGGCCTCAGTTTCCCCCTCATGGACAAGTATACTGCAGGCCAGGCCTGGCCCTGTCTTGGGGATAAAATGGGGTGCACCTGTACTCTGCCCAGCAGGTTGGGACCTTTGCCATATAGACTCTCATATTTAAGGAGGAAAAAGAAATCTTCCTCCTTAGACGATCTTCAGGTGCTCCAGCTCCCTGGCTGGCTACACAGCTCCAAGGACCCCCTCCGTGATATGCAGCCTACTGCGCCATTCTCCTGGCCAGCCCCACCTGGCTCGCAAACCTGCAAACCCTACCCTGGCGTTAGGCCAGCCGGAGGGAAGATCTGTCTACAGCAACTACAAACGCAAAGCATAGAGGCTTATACCTGTGTGCTCGGCCCACTGGTTCAGGCAGTGGAGACAGGCATAGCAGCCGGGAAGCAGGAAACAGCTCTTTCCTCCCCCCAGGCACCAATACCACTCCCCAGCAATCCCCGACATTGCTTCAGGGGCTGAGCAGCTCCAGGGAGTAGAGCTTCTGGGCACTAGAGGGCACCATACACAAATATGAAACGCCAAAGGAACCTGGTCCAGAGTAAAATTGTTAATACAACTCCTGAGACAGATTTAAATGACATCGACCTCATGACTCTCCCTGAAAGACAGTTCAAAATAAAAATCATTAACATGCTCATGGAGGTACATAAAGATATTCAAGAACTCATGAATGAATTCCGGTCAGAGATCCAATCGTTGGAGAGCACAATGAAGGGTATTAAAAGCAGATTAGATAGGGTGGAGGGCACGATAAATGAAACAGAAACTAGTGGAGTACAAAGAAGCTGAGGCACAGAGGGAAAAAAGGATCTCTAAGAATGAAAGAATGTTGAGAGATTTGTGTGACCAATCCAAACGGAACAATATTCACATTATAGGGGTACCAGGAGAAGAAGAGAGAGAAAAAGGGATTGAAAGTGTCTTTGAGGAGGTGATTGCTGAAAACTTCCCCAATCTAGGGAAGGAGATAGTCTCTCAGGCCATGAAGGTGTGCAGATCTCCCAACACAAGGGACTCAAGGAAGACAACAGCAAGATATATAGTAATTAAAATGGCAAAGATCAAGGATAAGGACAGACTATTAAAAGCAGCCAGAGAGAGAAATAAGATCACATACAAAGGAAAGCCCATCAGGCTATCATCAGAGGGACATAATGAAGATTAGAGCACAAATAAATAAAATTGAGAAGAATAAAACAATAGAAAGAATCAATGAAAGCAGGAGCTGGTTCTTCAAGAAAATAAACAAAACAGATAAACCCCGAGCCAGACTTATCAAGAAAAAAAGAGTCTACTCACATAAACAGAATCAGAAATGAGAAAGGAAAAATCACGACGGACACCACAGAAATACAAATAACTATTAGAGAATACTGTGAAAAATTATATGCTAACAAACTGGATAACCTAGAAGAAATGGATAACTTTCTAGAAAAGTACAACCTTTCAAGGCTGACCCAGAAAGAAATAGAAGCTCTAAACAGACCAATTACCAGCAATGAAATTGAACTGGTAATCAAAAAACTACAATGCCTGGACCAGATGGCTTCACCACTGAATTTTATCAAACATTTAGTGAAGACCTAATACCCATCCTCCTTAAAGTTTACAAAGAATAGAAGAAGAGGGAATATTTCCAAACTCATTCTATGAGGCCAGCATCACTCTAATACCAAAACCAGGAAAAGACACCACAGAAAAATAAAATTACAGACCAATATCCCTGATGAACAAAGATGCAAAAAAACTCAACAAAATATTAGCAAACCGCATTCAAAAATACATCAAAAAGATCATCCATCATGATCAAGTAGGATTTATTCCAGGGATGCAAGGATGGTACAGCATTCGATAATCCATCAATATCATCCACCACATCAACAAAAAGAAGGACAAAAACCACGTGATCATCTCCATAGATGCTGAAAAAGCATTTGACAAAATTCAACACTCATTCATGATAAAAACTCTCAACAAAATGGGTATAGAGGGCAAGTACCTCAACGTAATAAAGGCCATATATGACAAACCCACAGCCAACATTATACTTAACAACGAGAAGCTGAAAGCTTTTCCTTTAAGATTGGGAAGAAGACAAGGATGCCCACTCTCCCCACTTCTATTCAACATAGTACTGGAGGTCCTAGGCACAGCAATCAGACAAAACAAAGAAATAAAAGGCATCCGGATTGGCAAGGAAGAAGTTAAACTGTCCCTGTTTGCAGATGACATGATACTGTACTTTAAAAACCCTAGAGAATCCACTCCAAAACTACTAGATCTAATATCTGAATTCAGCAAAGTTGAGGGGTGCAAAATTAATAGACAGAAATCTGTTGCATTCCTATACACTAACAATGAACTAGCAGAGAGAGAAATCAGGAAAACAATTCCATTCACAGTTGCATCAAAGAGAATAAAATACCTAGGAATAAACCTAACCAAGGAAGTGAAAGACCTATACTCTGAAAACTACAAGACACTCATGAGAGAAATTAAAGAAGATACCAATAAATGGAAACACATCCCATGCTCATGGATATGAAGAATTAATATTGTCAAAATGGCCATCCTGCCTAAAGCAATCTACAGATTCAATGCAATTCCTATCAAAATACCAACAGCATTCTTTAACGAACTAGAGATAATCATTCTAGAATTCATATGGAACCAAAAAAGACCCTGAATAGCCAAAGCCATCCTGAGAAGGAAGAATAAAGCTGGGGGAATTATGCTCCCCAACTTCAAGCTCTACAACAAAGCCACAGTACTCAAGACAATTTGGTACTGGCACAAGAACAGACCCATAGACCAATGGAACAGACTAGAGAGCCCTGATATAAACCCAACCATATATGGTCAATTAATATATGATAAAGGAGCCATGGACATACAATGAGGAAATGACAGCCTCTTCAACAGCTGGTGTTGGCAAAACTGGACAGTTACATGCAAGAGAATGAAACTGGATTATTCTTTAACCCCATACACAAAAGTAAACTCAAAATGGATCGAGGACCTGAATGTAAGTCATGAAACCATAAAACTCTTAGAAGACAACATAGGCAAAAATCTCCTGGATATAAGCATGAGCAACTTCTTCCTGAATGCATCTCCTCAAGCAAGGGAAACAAAAGCAAAAATGAACTCATGGGACTACATCAAACTAAAAACTTTCTGTACGGCAAAGGACACCATCAACAGAACAAAACGGCATCCTACAGTATGGGAGAATATATTTGTAAGTGACATATCCGACAAGGGGTTAACATCCAAAATATATAAAGAACTCACATCCCTTAACACCCAAAAAACAAATAACCTGTTTAAAAAATGGGCAGAGGTTATGAAGAGACACTTCTCTATAGAAGAAATTCAGATGGCCAACAGACACATGAAAAGATGCTCCACATCACTAATCATCAGGGAAATGCAAATTAAAACAACAATGAGATATCACCTCACACCAGTAAGGATGGCCAGTATTCAAAAGACTAAGAACAACAAATGCTGGTGAGGATGCGGAGAAAGGGGAACGAACCCTCCTACACTGCTGGTGGGAATGTAAACTAGTTCAACCATTGTGGAAAGCAGTATGGAGGTTCCTCAAAAAACTAAAAATAGAAATACCATTTGACCCAGGAATCCCATTTCTTGGAATTTACCCAAAGAATACAACTTCCCAGATTCAAAAAGGCATATGCACCCCTATGTTTATTGCAGCACTGTTTACAATAGCCAAGAAATGGAAGCAACCTAAGTGTCCATCAGTAGATTAATGGATAAGGAAGAGGTGGTACATATACACAATGGAATACTATTCAGCGATAAGAAAGAAACAAATCCTACCATTTGCAACAACATGGATGGAGCGGGAGGATATTATGCTCAGTGAAATAAGCCAGGCGGAGAAAGACAAGTACCAAATGATTTCCCTCATTTATGGAGTATAATAACGAAGCAAAAGTGAAGGAACAAAATAGCAGCAAACTCAGAGACTCCAAGAAGGTACTAGTGGTTATCAGAGGGGAGGGGTGGGGGAGGGCAGGCGGAGAGGGAAGGAGAAGGGGATTGAGGGGTGTTATGTTTAGTACACATGGTGTTGGGGGTCACAGGGAAGACAGTGTAGCACAGAGAAGGCAAATAGTGAATCTGTGGCATCTTACTACACTGATGGACAGTGACTGCGTTGGGGTGTGGGGGAGGACTTGATAATACAGGTGAATGTAGTAACCACATTGTTTTTTTATGTGAAACCTTCGTAAGAGTGTATATCAACAATACCTTAATAAAAAAAATGGGGTGCACCCGTGCCTGTTGTGAGGTAGCCAGCAGCGCTCACGTGTGTGCATCACTTGACGCACACTGAGTCAGCACCTACTGTGTGCTGGGCAGGCTTGGTGTGGCCGGGGAGAAGCAGTGGAACAGCGGGTCCCGGAGGGGTTGCTTGTGTGAGCGGGGCTCCCCCGGCCCTGGGGGGCCCATTTCCCGTCCCCCTGCCCTCCCACCCCTGGCTTTTGAGGCCAGGCACGGGGGCCCAGCCGCTCTCACACAGGGGGCGGCCACAGCACCTCCCTGAGGGGTGGCAACCACTGACCGTTGGGCCGGCCTCCCAGGCCTCGGCCTCGCCCCCATCCTGGGGGTACCTTGAACATAACAGGAAATTTCAAACAACAGGAAACCAATACTGGGCAAGGCGGGCGGCTCCACCCTGCCCAGGGCGAGCCACCCCGGGCCTCAGTCTGCCCCGGGGGACCGCCATGAACACCACTGGGTCCCCAGAGGAGGCCCCCGAGTCCTGCCGGCAGCTGGCGGCCGGTGGGCACAGCCGGCTCATCGTCCTGCACTATAACCACTCGGGCCGGCTGGCGGGACGGGCCGGGCCCGAGGAGGGCGGCCTGGGGGTCCTGCGGGCGCTCTTCGTGGCGGGCAGCTGCCTGGTGGTGCTGGAGAACCTGCTGGTGCTGGCGGCCATCGTCACCCGCATGCGGTCCCGCCGCTGGGTCTACTACTGCCTGGTCAACATCACGCTGAGCGACCTGCTCACCGGCGTGGCCTACCTGGCCAACGTCCTGATGTCGGGGCCCCGCACCTTCCACCTGGCGCCCACGCAGTGGTTCCTGCGGGAGGGCCTGCTCTTCATGGCGCTGGCCGCCTCCACCTTCAGCCTGCTCTTCACCGCCGGCGAGCGCTTCGCCACCATGGTGCGGCCGGTGGCCGAGAGCGGGGCCACCAAGAGGGGCCGCGTGTACAGCTTCATCGGCCTCTGCTGGCTGCTGGCCACGCTGCTGGGGCTGCTGCCTCTGCTGGGCTGGAACTGCGTCTGTGCCTTCCAGCGGTGCTCCAGCCTGCTCCCGCTCTACTCCAAGGCCTACATCCTCTTCTGCGTGGTGGTCTTTGGTGGCATCCTGGCCGCCATCACGGTGCTCTACGGGGCCATCTTCCGGGTGGTGCGGGCCAACGGGCAGAAGGCCCTGCGCCCCCCGGCCCGCCGCAAGGCCCGCCGGCTGCTCAAAACGGTGCTAATGATCCTGCTGGCCTTCGTGGTGTGCTGGGGCCCACTCTTCGGCCTGCTGCTGGCTGACATCTTCGGCACCAACGACTGGGCCCAGGAGTACCTGAGGGGTATGGACTGGATCCTGGCGCTGGCCGTGCTCAACTCTGCCGTCAACCCGCTCATCTATTCCTTCCGCAGCCGGGAGGTGTGCCAGGCCGTGCTGGGCTTCCTCTGCTGCGGGTGTCTCAGGCTGGGCCTACGAGGGCCTGGGGACTGTTTGGCCCGGGCCGCCGAGGCCCACTCTGGGGCCTCCACCACCGACAGCTCGCTGAGGCCAAGGGATAGTTTTCGGGGCTCCCGGTCACTCAGCTTCCGGATGCGAGAACCTCTGTCCAGCATCTCCAGCGTTCGGAGCGTCTGAGCCACACCGCTGGGGCCACGGGTCCGGCTGCCGCTGTGCAGGCCCTCTCCCGGGCCTGGGCGGGGGCCTGGGGAGTGCGCAGGGATGCTACAGAGCGCGGATGGGGAGGAGGGAACAGGGCGGCCAGCCTCCCAAAGCCCTGAGGTCCTCCCTGCTGACTCCAAGCAAGTTTCCCAGGGGCTCCTTGGAGAGGGAGGGGACTGCTCGTCTGGATGGAGTGCCCTGGAGCAGGGAGGAGTGGGTTTGCTGTGTACACCCGCAGCTCCATGTCCCTGAGGAAAGCCCAGCCCATCTCTGGGCCTCAGTGGGGCTCCCAGGGTGCATGTGAGGGGACAGCCTGTGAGGTCGATGCCCTGGCAACATGGAAGTTCAAAGATGAGATGAGAAGTCAAGCCTGCCTCTTATTCACATGTGTGCACAGGGGCGAAGGCTTGGGGACCTTGGGTCTGTGGGTGGCATGCAAACAGGTATGCCTGCGGTCAGGGAGGGCCACAAGTCCGTGTGCTTTGGGAGGTGTGGTTGTGAGAGAGCAAGTGGTAGAGTGTGAGTGTATGTGCGTGTGGGTGTGTGTCTGTGACCCGACCACTCTGCCTAAGTGTGTGCGTGTGTGCACGCAGCGAGGCTGCCCGGGGGCCCCAGTGACAGTTGACACCTGCCCCTTCCCACTCACTTCCCCTTTCCCCACCTCACCAGTCAGCTTGGGCCCCCCAGCTGCCTGCTTCCCCAGCTCAGCCTCTGCATCTTTTGGGGGCCCTGCCTGGGGGTCAGCAGAGGGCTGGCCACCCGGCCTTCTGGAAAGCCTCCTTTCCCAACTGTCAAAGGGGCTTATAACGGACAGAACACAGAGCATGAGGTTGTCAGTACGTGCTTGGTGCTTACCACAGCGTGTGGCATCCAGCATGTCTGACAAAGTGTCCATCAGTGATGGGAGTCGTCCACCGTGTGCCATTCAGGGTGGGAGCCCCAAGGGGCTGTTGAGTCCCTAAGAAGTGGTTGAGCTAGGTGGCCAGGGTCACTGAAGAACTGAACTGTGAATTAGTTTGCATGTAAATAGTCCACTGGGTCCGTGGCCCCCTTTGGCTGTGGAAAATGCTCCCTCCCCATTCTCCCAGCCGAACCACTGCGTGCAGGTCTTCCTGCCTCTGTCTTGTTGAGTTTTGGGGGCAGCACCCTGCCTGCCACTTGGGCATGGGACAGCTCTGCTCTGGGCCTGTGTTTCTCCTCTGCACGTGGGGGATGTGGTGATTGGAACCGGTTACTGTGCTGTCCAGCATAGCCCTTAGCCACGTGTATAATAACACACCTCCCTATGTAATAATAACAAAGCTTTACATACCACTTGGCGCCTGGTGTTGTTCTAAATGCTTTTGTCTTAACTTATTTAATCCTGAGAAAACCTCTAGGAGGTGGATACAACCACGAGCTCCATTTTATGGAGGGATAAACTGAGGCCCAGAGAGGTTAGGTAACTTTCCCAAGGTCACACCGCGGGGAGGCGGTAGAGATGGGATTCAAAGTGGCAATAGCAGGCAGGTGTCGTTACTGCTTGTGTGGGTGAATACCAGTTCCTTCCCTCCTTCCCGGACTCAGAATGTGTTATTTCAGGCTGTGGTTTTATATCTCCACAGAGCAGCATTAGTTGAACCTCTCCATTTTCCAGTCAGAAAAACCAAGGCTGAGGAGAGGAGGCTCATGAACTCTAGGGTCTAAGCCGTGTTATCTGAGCCAAGTTCAGGCTGAGCTAAGTTGGGCTGTCCCCAGGTGAGTGTGCGCGTCTTGTGTGTTCATAGTCTGGCCTGGAAAGAAGGGGGGGGGGGTGGAGGAAACAGGTAATAAACATGTGCTTGTGAAGAGCATGTGGGCCAGAATGAATTCTTGACATTTTCCAAGCCCTGCCAGACCACTCCTGATTCCTCTGGCCTGGGAGCTCGCTGGAGAGGCCTGAGGATGGCTGGAAGAAGGGGTGATTATTTATCATCATATCTGGCAGCTGAGGAAACATGCTCAGAGAGGTGAAGCAATTTGCTTAAGGTCACACAGCTGGGAAGGGGAGACGCTGGGACTTGAACCCAAAAGGCTGTTGGTCGGCACAAATGCCTCCTCTCAGTTGGGACAAAAAGAAGGATCCAAGTCTTTAGCAACCGTATTGGAACTTGGGGTGTCAACTCGCTGGGGGCCCTAGCTGTTTTGCACTTTGTGTCTTCAGTCTTCCCATCTATACAAAGCAGTATGAGTCACTCATGTTCCTTAAGACCCCCACCCAGCCCTGAGCAGTAAGTTCTTAAGGTTGCCAGGCGAGAAAATACAAATTTGGGACACCAGGTAAAATGTGAATTTCTGATGAACAACGAATACTTTTTTACTATGAGTTTGCCCCAGACACGAAGAAGCATAAGTATAAATCATTCTATCAGCAACCCCTGCATGAACTCCAGGCTCCAGACTACAAATCCCATAACCCATTGCATCATCCTTTTAGGAAACTTCTGTAATGATTTTTTTAGTTTTTCTTTCATTCACACATACAAAAATTGTGCAAACCACCGTCCGTGTGCGAGGTCTTGTGGTAGGCTCTGGGGATACATCAACGCACAAAGCAGACTAAGACCTCATGGAGTTCAAAATCTGCATTACTTGGGAGTTTAAAGCGATTTTCTCAGACTTCGGCCAGAAAGACTACAGCTCCCATGATCCCTTGTGTTGCTCAATAGGACTACAATTACCAGAAGACATAGTGCACCAGGCTCCTCCTCCCACCCCCGCTTCCTCCATTTCCCACTTCCTTCCGGGTCGTAAGGGCAGACCCTGCCGCCGCGTCCCTCCGTCCTGTTCTTTCCACAACAAAGGCAGGGGTTAGGAATGTCCCGCTGCAATTAGTTGTTTTAAAGTCTCCGTATTTCCAGAGTTGGAGTTTATATGAAAATTCTGCAGTTTCAGCCCAACCGTTTCACGGCTTCATTCCCCGGGGAGTCACAGAGTGGGCCTACAACTCCCAGGTAGCTCCGCGCGCAGAGTAGACTACAGCTCCCAGAAGGCAGCGCGACCATCAGAGGCGGTCCGCGGCGGTGCCCGCAGGACCCCAGAGTGGGCGTGGGTTGCCCGGCACGGCGCCCGCAAGACCCCGGCGGCTACCCATGCTGAGGTGAGACCGCGGGAGCCGCCGTCGCCGCCGCTGTCCTGTCCTGCTGCCGCCCTGCGCGGCCCCGCCGCCGGCCAGGATGTTGGAGGAAGCGGGCGAGGTGCTGGAGAACATGCTGAAGGCGTCGTGCCTGCCGCTTGGCTTCATCGTCTTCCTACCCGCGGTGCTGCTTCTCGTGGCCCCGCCGCTGCCCGCCGCCGACGCGGCTCACGAGTTCACCGTCTATCGCATGCAGCAGTACGACCTGCAGGGGCAACCCTACGGTGCGTGCCCAGCCTCCCCCTCCCGGCCTCCGCTCGGGACCCGGCCTCCCTCTGCCTGGCCTCCCCTCAGGACCCGGCCTCCCCCTGCCCGGCCTCCGCTCAGGACCCGACCTCCCCTCGGGACCCGGCCTCCCCTCAGGACCCGGCCTCCCCCTGCCCGGCCTCTCCTCAGGACCCGGCCTCCCGCTGCCCGGCTTCCCCTCAGGACCCGGCCTCCCCCTGCTCGGCCTCCCCTCGGGACCCGGCCTCCCTTCGCCCGGTCTCCCCCTGCCTGGTCTCCCTTCGGGAGCTGGCCTCCCACTGCTCGGCCTCCCCCTGCTCCTTCTCCCCTCGGGACCCGGCCTCCCCTTACCCGGCCTCCCAATGCCCGGCCTCCCCCTGCCCCTTCTCCCCTCTGACCCAGCCTCCTGCTGACTGGCCTCCCCTCAGGACCCAGCCTCCTCCCGCCCGGCCTCCCCCAGCCCGGTGTCCCCGCAGGGCCCGGCCGCCCCCACCGGAATGCCTTCGCCCAGCCTGGCCTCTGCTCCCCGGCTCCTAGGACACCCCCCACTCCCGCCCGCTGGAGGCCCGCCCACAGACCCTCCCCACGCCGCACTCAGAGCCCCTGTGCGCCCCGGCCCCCGCCGGCCCCCAGCGCCCTGCCCGAGCCCCCTCCTTCCCCTGGCCGCTGACTCGGGCCCTTGTCCCGGCCGCGCTCCCCTGCGCCCGCGTTCCCTCTCCCTGGTTCCCGGGTGCGCGTCCTTACGCGTCGAGGCCCTGCGCCCGGGCACCTACCTTTGGCCTATTCGGTTTGGAGGTGATCACAGCTCCCAGCTCGGTTTCTGCCGGCAGAGCCACCTGGCGCCGTGTTCCAGCCAGCCCTCAGCCCAGGCTCACGTTCCGACCCGTCAGGGCCCAGAGCCCTGACCCAGGCCTGGCCCATCTCTCCAGGCTCTCCTCTGGGAGCCCAGCTCCTTAACCACACTCCTTAGATTCCTTCGCTTCCCTCCCCCCGCAATCCCGGTTCAGTGCCCACCTTTGGGCTCCAGGGTCCCTGGGACCCACCTGTGCCCGCCTGGCAGCTCCCAGAAGCCAGCTTGCTCCCTACCCCAGGATGTCTGGCTTGTCTCTGGCCTGGCTCAGTCCCCTCCCGAGGCCCAGGGACCTGGGTTTTTGCTTGCAACCTGCCCCCTCGCCTGTAGAAATCCTGACTCCAGCGCCCAGGTTGTTCTCACTTAGCTCATCTCTTCTGTACTGTAGCGGTGTCTGGTGTTCCAGAACCTTCTGGCTTCTAGATTTCCTTCCAGCCTGGTGCCATAGGTCCCCCTAAGTCAAGGCCCATCTTCCCCAGTTCTCCTGGGCCCCCGGTTCTCCTGTTAGAGCATCTCAGGCCCTGCCTGCACCCCTGGGCCCCCAGCCAGCCCCCTCAGGGAGCCGTGTCCAGACTTCTGCTCAGGTCACTCCAAAGTCACATTGTTTCTGTTTGGAGCTGTGCCCGTCAGCCCAGGGGTCCCCGGGTGATGACTGGGGGAGTTCCTGGATCGAGGGCACGGGGCCAGGGGTGCCGCTCTTGCCCTTCAGTGCCCAGGACGGTCCCACATGTGCCCAGGGCCCGGGCTTGCAGGGGGCCCTGAATTAAAGTGATGGTTCTAAGCCCAAGGCCCCAGGCCCTGGAGAGTGGGAGGGAAGGCCAGGAGCCCCTCATGAGGATGTGTCCTGTGTCATTGCTGCCAGGAGCATCAGCGCAGGTGGCCATGGTGCTGGCGGTGTGGCTCGTGCAGGGGAGGAAGGGGAGCTTTGACATTAGCTCATTGTGTGGGCTCTGGTCTGCAGCTCTCCGTGGTTCCCCAGGGGAGTTTGCAATCCAGGAGGCCCAGGGCCCAGGAGAGCCGGTTGCCCCACAGCCTGAGTTAGTTTCCCTGTGGCTTTCTTTTCCTCCTCTGTCCCTGCCCTGAGGCCTTTGCCCCTGATCCCCGCGTCCTTGCTGTTTTCACTGACTGGCTGTCTTCCCCACGCACCCTCAGTCCCGGCCCCATCTCTGCTGCTCCTAGCGAGAAACCCAATGCTGCCTGCTCCGCACGGGACATCCATCAGGACCCTGGACCCTGGGGTGCGTGCAGGGGACCCGGTGGGGTGCCCATCTGTCTGGGTCCACGGCCACCTGCTTCTTGGGTGCATCCTGTGGAGGCAAAGGCCCCGGCCTCGGAGCGTGGACAGCTGTCCCTCCCTGAGGCCCCTAGGTGATGTCTGGGCAGTGGGGACGTGGTGGGCCGTCACCCACTGTTGGTGCTGTTGGCAGCCCCTCGTAGGCCTGAGGTGGTGCTTCTTGCCCCAGCCCCCCGAGAGGCCTGGTGTATCAGAGCTCCATCCCACGCTGTCCCCGCTGTGCTGCCTCTGAGGGCTGGCCTGCTGAGTGGCTGCTGATCTCAGGGACACAGCCCCTCCTCAGCCCGCAGGCTCCCTGCCTCCCCTGCAGCCCTTGGCCTGGGGCTCGCTCTTTTCCCAACTTCCTGTTCCCTCGTTGAGAAACCCAAGCACTGGCTGCCAGCAAGGCGGGTGCTCTTTGTGCTGGGGTGTGAGCTGGCTGAGGAGAGGCCTGCCAGGTACAAGGCCGTGGGTGTGACCTCAGCCCTCCCGCTGGAGGGAGGGTACTGGTTTACAGCACCCACTGTGCCTCTGCTGTGTCCCTGGTTGGGGCTCACGGATCCCTTAGGCTGCCCTGGCCCAGAAGGTTGGGGCATGAGCGCTCCAGCACCCCTGCCGGGAGGGCCCTCTGCCCGCTCACTGTTGCGAATAAAGTTTTATTGGCACATAGCCATGCCCACTGGTCCACGTGCATCTCTGACAGAGCTGGTATGTTGAGCGAGACAAGAGGATTGGCCTTCTGGCCCTTGGTGGAAAAGCGTGTGTCCCGCTCAGCGTCTGGGGCCCATGGGGCCGGGGTCCACCGAGCTGTGCTCACCCCCATTTCTCCTCTGGCTTCCTTCCTCCCACTGCTGCCCTGCAGGAGCCCAGGTCCAGAAGAGGCGGGCAGTAGGCTCCCTGGACGGCCTCCCTGTCATCAGCCCCTAGGTGACATTTGAGCGCCCCTGGGAGGCTGAGTGTGCTGGGCAGGTGGGGCTTGGGGGAGGGGCCACCCCAGCATTCTGAGCTTCAAGGACGTCCTGAAGGTCTCTGGTTTCCTCTCCCCGCAGCAGGGCTCCCCGAAGGCCCTGCCTAAAGCAGAGAAAAGGCCCCTGCAGGGTTGAGGGCAGAGGCAGGGACCCCCTGGCCCTGGGGGTGCATGGCCTGTGGCCCACACTCCCTCCTTGGTTGCCGGGCTGAGACTGCCTCTTGATTCCCACCCGGTACACTGTCTCTTCTGTGTCCCACTGGCTCCCACCCACTGACCAGCGCCTTTGAATGGTCTCTTGGAAGTGGGCCTTCTGCCTTCCTGCATTCCTGGAAAGCAGAGGCAGGGCCCAGGGCCCAGCCTGAGGCTAAATTAGCAGAGGCTCGCCCTGGAGTAGGTGGCCGCGGCCTCCCATGCAGCTTCAGTCTCCAGGACAGCACGGCTGGCTCCTACAGGGAGTCCGGAGTGCTTCTCCACATAGTCGCTTTTAGTGCTCACTGCCTGCGTCTAAAACCGGAGACCACAGGCCCCATGCGGCCCCCGTGTGCGGTTGGTTTGCTTGTTTCGTGCAGCCTGGGTCAGCCTGCGGCGTTTGAAACGACTTGGACTGTGTGTGTCTTTGCCCTTTGGGTGATCTGCCCTTGGGACTGGAGTTTCCAGCGGCATCCCAGCTGAGTACCAGTGGCCCTGGCATTTGGGGGGTTGCCTGGGCCCCCTTTCCCACCAGCCCACAGAGGTCAGATAGCCCCCTAGGACCCATGCATGTCATGCACCTGTGGGAGGCCATGCAGACGTCAGCGCCTCTCCATGTTCCTGTCTTTAATGTTAGCACGGCTGCTTCCAGACGCTCTTCCCAGCAGAACTGCAGGCAGTGGCTCGTGCTCTGCACCCAGGGGGACCCTGCTGGCCTTAGAAAAGGTCTGTGCAGCCCTGGCCCTCCTGCTCCCTCTAACTTGGGAGCGGGTCCATTGCCTGGAAAATGCATGTGAGCCGGTGGGTCTGAGCCACCGAATAGCCTCTCCCGCCCTCCCTGACTCTCTGATGTTTCTTGAGCTCTCAGGTGGGAGATGGTGTTCAGCTGCAGAGAAGTGGTTCCCACCTGGGGCGACTTCTAGAGGACACTGGGTGGCGTCTGGGAACATGTGTGGTGTCAGGACTGAGGGCACTCCCAGCATTCAGTGTGGGGGTCCGGGGAGGCTACTCACCCCACAGTGCCCAGGATGTCCCCCCATGGAATAACCTGGCCCTACGTCAGCAGTGCTGGGGGGACCCTGGCCTGTCGAGATTCCTGAGGAGCATTGGGGACCCTTGGCATTCATCCCCTCACCCGGCTGGTGTCAATGTGGCGCCCACTGGGCTGGGCACATATGTGGTGGTGAAGGGGGTCCGTGCCCCTGGGACCCCCAGCCTGGTTAGAGAAGTGCATAGCAAGTGAACATTCTAGGTGGTGCCAAGGCCCACCAGGAAAGCAGACAAGGCCATGCTAGAGCCTGGGGGTGGGAGTGCTCGGCAGGAGAAGGCAGGGCCAGGCCCCCTGGGCTCAGGTCAGCTGGGACCCAAGTTTGGGTTTCCCCAGGGCGTTGGCCTCAGGGGCCGCTCCTGCCGGCATGGAGACCCCTGCTTGGTGGCAGGACCCAGGGGTGGGTGCTGGGGGCAACCTAGCAGCCCAGGTAGGGCATGAGGCCTGGCATTGGATTCGGCTGGCCAGTACCTGGGGGGCCTTGCGTCCAGGGAGCCATGGGGAAGTGCTGATGGGAGCTGGCCATCTGGGTCCGGTCCTGGTGGCCCCGCTGACACCCATGTATCGTGGGTGGGGGCGCCCGCCTGAGTTCCTGCAGTGACCCGTGAGGAGCTCCTTGTCACTTAGGAGGGCCATGCAGTGAGGCTCGGGGCGTAGCAGGGAGCCGCACATCCCCACAGGGTGGCTGGATGCACGGGGCCTTTGCCTGCTGGGGTGGCAGTCGCAGGGGTGCCCATGGCCCCAGTGCAGAGGAGCAGTGCCATCTGGGCCGCTCCACACTGAGGCGACCCCTGGTCTGAGAGTGTGCGGGCAGGCGCGGGCAGCGGGTTTGTCCGGGAAGAAGGGTCCTAGCTTACGCTTGGTCCCCAGAAGGTCCCGCGACTCCCCAGGTCCCAGGGGGCAGTGGCCTGCTGGCCGTGACAGGCATGGTTGGTCTCGCCTGTGGCTGATGACCGGCTGTGCGGGCAGCAGGGCCCTGGGGCTCCCCCACTGGTCGCATCCCGGCGAGGGCCCCAGCCCCGCTGAGGGAGGCCCTCGTCACCGCAGGCACCCGGAACGCCGTGCTCAACACCGAGGCGCGCACCATGGACGCCGACGTGCTGAGCCGCCGTTGCGTGCTTATGCGGCTGCTGGACTTCTCCTACGAGCAGTACCAGAAGGCCCTGCGGCAGTCGGCGGGCGCCGTGGTCATCATCCTCCCGCGGGCCGTGGCCGCGGTGCCCCAGGACGTCATCCGGGTGAGCCTCCCCGCCCCCTCTGCGGGGGCCCTGGTCCAGAGGCTTCCATGGGAAAGAGGACTCTGGGTTTGGAGTCAGCTGAGTGACCTTTGGACAAGGCGCTCTACCTCCCTGCCCAGCACGCTTCAGGAAGAGGGGGGCGCCTGCTTCCCTGCTTCCCCCGCCGCCTGCGATCTGCCCCCAGGGGACACTGGGACATCCGTGGTTGTCACAGCTCAGGGCGCTTCTGTCAGTGAGGGGGTGGGGGCCAGGGATGTTGCCCAACGCCCCTCAGAATGGCCCCACCCCAGAGAGAGACTGGATCCGATGTCTGCTGTGCCAGGGGGAGGGCTTTGAGTGAACAGGGTCTGACAGGACCCCACAAGGTCCTGTGGGCGAAGGTGCTTTAGCGGGAGCAGGAGGGGCGACAGCAGAGGGCGCTTGCTGCTGAAGGCCGGCTCAGCGCCGTGTGGCTCCTGTCCACCCGGGAAGCCCGCACCCATCTCCACGTAGCGCTAAGGGCGTCATGGCCATGGGGACGTGACGGCCCAGTGGCCCAGACCTGCCCCTATTCTGAGCCTGCTCCATACCTGGTCTCCCAGCTTGACAAGTACTGTGGGCATCACCCCCCACCCCTCCATCCTTATCCCACTCCCCGTCCTCGTCCTGCCCCTTCCTCGTCTCCAGTGTGTGCCTAGTCACACTCGTTGGCCTCAGGGGAGGCGTGCTTCCAGGCCTCCCTGCCCTCTGGGGACAGTCGCTGGCTCTCCACAGGCTGGATGCCCCTTACCCACGTGACTCTTCCACAGCAATTCATGGAGATTGAGCCTGAGATGCTGGCCATGGAGACTGTTGTGCCTGTGTACTTCACCATGGAAGATGAGGCCCTGCTTTCCATCTACGAGCAGACACAGGCAGCATCTGCCTCCCAGGGCTCCGCCTCGGCCGCTGAAGGTGGGCTGGGGGCCGCGGGAGTGGGGCTGGGTGTGTGGGGCTCCCTCCCTGTTGAGGGCTGTGGTCACACGGGGCCACTTCCAGGACCTTGTCTCAAAGCGAGCAAACGCATTCACTGCCTGTACTTGACTGTTAGGTCACCAGGCCTCTGCCCAGGCCTGCCGTGTCTCCTCTTGAGGCTGGAGCCCAGACTCTGCATTTTGCAGCCCCCCGCCCTGCCCACCGCTGATGCCATGCAGATGAAAGCTTGAGGGAGTATGGAGGGAGGCATTCCCATGTTCTGCCTCTGAATGGTTTGTGGAAAAATTGGGCATCTGTTTGGTTTTCCTTCCCTTCTGCTTGCTGAGTAAGTGCGTGTCACAGTCTCGCGTGTACATCAGGGTGGATCAGCAGCGGCCTCAAGGAAAGGAGAAAACAGGTTTCCTCCCACCCCACATCACGGGGAACGAGAGGTGAGCTTGGAGCAGGAGTGGATTGCTGCCACGAGCGAGTGAGCAGAAGTAATCAGAGATGCAGCTGAGCGGACCTGCCAGACGCTCCCCTCCCCTGAGGAGGGGACAGGCATAAACTCAGAGCTGATGAGTGGACGAGGGGGGCATGTTTGTCTGCCCAAAGTTCCTTCCCGCTGCTCAGTCGTCGGCTGCATGGACGCTCCACTGGGGATAGCAAACCTCGGCCCTTGGCCGCCTGTTTGTGTGAAGTTTCACTGGCACACAGCCACACCCATTAGCGTACCTTTTGTCCACAGTGGCCCGCATAAGTCAAATATACTGACGCTCTGGCCCATCACAGAAGAGGTTTGCCAACCCCTGGTCTCCATTAAAGTTTTGACAACAGCCCTCTGCATTGCAGCAGCAGAGCAAACCTTTGAAAAGACAGCAGTTTCCAGTTAGTGTGGGAGGAGGGAGACTTCTCCTTGGTAGGTCATCGTGCGGCCATTAAACGCAGCGTAAGGTGGAAGCCTTAGTGGTGTGGTAAGGTGGTCATTCTATGTTGGCATACGGGAAAAACAAGCTGTAAAATAGTAAATATTGGTCATAACTGTCTTTCTTAGAAATTAAGTGTTTATGCTGGAATATGCAAGGCTTAGAAGTTGCAGCAATGTTAAGGGCTCCCGAGGGGCACGCTCCTCCCAGGTCCCCATCACGACTGTCCTTTCAAATGCGTGAGGGCCGGCAGTGGGCTGGGGACGGGGAGTGAGGAAGTCAGGGTGGCCCTGCCTCAGGTGAGAAAGCAGCACCCACGTGGGCCTCCAGCTCACACCGAGCCACGTGGGCACCACCTCACATCTGCCCACGATATACAAAACTGGGTTCTCCTGCTACCTCAGCTTTCGGGGTTGGGGGGGAGCGTGTTTGTGGGCCACCTCCAGGGTGGTTGCCCTGTGCATGCCTCATCGTCCCCATGCTGAGTGATTCTTGGGAGGCTGGCGTGGGGTGTGTATGCACCTCTGTGATTGAGGAACGGGGCCTGGCTGTCCAGCAGAGTGAGGGCGCCCCACGTGCTCCGGCCAGCTCATCTGGGGTTGGGGGACTGACCAGCCGTCAGTCTGGGCACCCTGGTTCTCTCCCTCGTCCAGTCACTGCATTGCGTTCTAGGCAGCACAGTCGGTTCTGAACGTAGCTTTGCTCAGACCAAACCCCAAGTCCGGGATGTTGGGGGGGTGAGGATGCCAGCCTGGTTGGGAACCCCGGGAGGATGCTGGAGGGCAGTCCCAGGGTTCGGGCTGACCTGCCCCACCTGTCCTCAGTCCTGCTTCACACCGCCACTGCCAACGGCTTCCAGATGGTCACCAGCGGGGCCCAGAGCAAGGCTGTGAGCGACTGGCTCATCACCAGTGTGGAGGTGAGTGCCCGGCTGCCTCTGGTAGGGGGTGGGGGTGGCAGGCCCCCTGAGCTCAGCCCCTCTGCCACCGGGCAGTGGACTGGCCGCCTCACAGCCTGTTCCCCTGGAGGGGGCCTCCCATGGGGAAATCAGGCCAAATTGCCTGCCAGTGGGTCTCCTGCCAGGCCCGGTGGCCTGCAGTGCCGCCTCGTCCCAGTTGGGGCCTCGGCGCTGGTGGCCCTGCCCACGGAGCACTTGCCCTCCCAGGGCACCTGGCCCCTTCTCGCCAGGTAATGTCGCTGTGGGTGCTGGGTCCTCAGCACCTGCTCCAGGCAGGGAGCCTGTCTGGTCCACCTGTATCCTGAGGCCGGCACTCAGACCCGAGGGCAGAGGCCCAGGCATTTTGTCACCCATTTGCCGTGAGGTGAGGGCCAATATATGTGCCATGAGAGCCCAGCGCAGGCGCCGGGACCTGACCCATGGTGCTCTTGCGTCTCCACTGCTGTCCCTCTCTGCCAGCAGAGCTCTCCCAGCCCAGATGGTGGCTCGGGGCTCAGCCTTTGAAGGATAGGCTGGGTTTCCAGGTGGAGAGGGGCTCTGGGAGCAGCCCGCAGGCTTCCATAGCTGGAACTGCTCTCGTCCTGTTCCTGTTTCTATAAAGTTTTATTGGCACGCGGCCACTCCCGTATGTTTACACTGTCCATGACTGAGGAGTGTCAAGACAAAGGCTGTACGGTTGGCCAAGCCAGAGGTGCTGCCCCTCGTCTCGGGTGGGGGCCCCCAGGCTGGGCCTGGCCGGTGGGCCCTTCAGAGCGTGTCTCCGCAGGGGCGGCTGATGGGGCTGGGCGGAGAGGACCTGCCCACCATCGTCCTCGTGGCCCACTACGACGCCTTCGGAGTGGCCCCCGTAAGTGTGCGTGTGCCGGGGGTTCCCCAGCCCAGCTCAGTGGGTGAGGGGTCCTTGGGACTCAATGCACTGTGGTCTGCACGCCTGTGGTTCATACAGAGGAAGGAGAAGCAGACTGAGCAAAGGGCAGGGGTGTACAGCTCGGTGTCCGGGAGCCCTCTCCCAGGGGGTCACACAGACCATGCTGGATTCCCCCAAAAAGAGATGTGACAGCACGTGGGAGACGTGGTCTCCAGGGTTCTCACCCTGGGCGGGCCAAGGTCCCAGACTACCGGAGGACAACAGGCGCTCAGCCCACACACGTGTCCGCAGAGTTCAGGCACACGATGCCCCCAGCCCCAACGCTGTCAGGGCGGCAGGCACCCCAGAGTCCTGTTCCCAGCCGTCGCCGTGCATGCCGGCCGTGCCTGGATAGGAGCCTCGGGCCTGCTCAGCTCTGCCTCCAGGCTGCTGGCCTCTCCAGGGCCCCGAGGCTGCAGCTCAGTCCTGGTGGAAACCAGCACCTGCTTCCTTTGTCAAGAAAGTCTTGCTTTGGGATTAAAATCAAACCAAATGGTGCGGATGGCGGGGTGGTCTTGCAACCTGACGTGAGCACCGACCGTGCCAAGTTTGGGTAATGGCCGTTCCAGCAGCCACACCACCTGGGAGGTCAGGGCAACTTTGTGAATGCCTGAACCCACTGGGGCCTGGCCTGAGCCCTGGCGGCTCAGAGCAGCTCTTCTCAACCCCCCGCCCCAAGGAGCCCTTTTAGATGGTCTTATCCTAATCTTTTTCCTCAAAGATTTTTTCGAGATGTAATTCACATTGCAGAAAAGGTCCTTTGAAAGTTTGGTGTCGTCCAGGACGTTCACAAAGTCATGTGACCATCACTGTACTTCCAGAACATCCCCTCTCCCCAAACGGAAGCCCTGTCCCCATGAGCAATTCCCCCCATCCCTCCCCAGCCTGCAGCACCCACGGGCCCACGTTCTGTCTGGATTTGCCTGTTGTGGACGTTCCACAGAAATGGGGTCACACGCTGTGTCACCTCCTGTGTCTGGCATCTCACTGAGCACTGTGTTGTTTTTCCCCGTGATTTTTAATACTTTTGAAACATGATTCCATATGTTGGTTTATGGACTGTGACTCTGGGAGAGTCCCAAGCCCCATTGCAGAATCCAAAACCCTTTTTTCTCCCCAAGAACCAATCATCGCCCTGTAAAGACTGGTGCTGTAGATGATAGGTCCCAGACAAGTCAGGGGGCTTTCACAGCGTGTAGGGGGCAGCAGGTCGTCTGGCTGGAGAACCCTAGCTCCCCGCCCAGCCCCCCAGGGACCTTCAACCCCTGTGCAGGTGCTGAGGTAGATGGAGGCTGCCCTCGGGGGTTGTGGCCTGCTGGTCCTGGGCTCTGCTCTGCATGGAGTCCCCTGGGCATGGGGCAGGGTCTGGTGAGGGAGGAGACCCAGAGAGGCCTGGCTTGACTGGGGTGGGGTGCTGTCAGTCTGGGCTGAGAGCCGAGGAGTGACCCCCCTGGGACCATGGTCTGGAGGTGAGGTGGGGTGGTGAGGTGCTATGCACAGACGTGTGGTGACCACCTGTCTTGTCCCTGCCCCAGTGGCTGTCACATGGAGCGGACTCCAACGGGAGCGGCATCTCTGTGCTGCTGGAGCTCGCCCGCCTCTTCTCTAGGCTCTACACCTACAAGCGCACCCACGCTGCGTACGTGAGGGTGGCCGGGGGCTGGGGTAGCTGGGTGGAGGGCGCCGCACGCCAGGCCTCGAGCGAGCCACCCCTCCTCCCCCCAGAACAGCCCCCAGGGACACGGGGCCGTGCCTGGGGAGTCCATGGTGGTCATGACTGGGGTGCCCCTGGCACTGAGTGGGTGGGGGCCAGGGAGGCTGCTCGCCCCCCACAGTGCCACACACCTCCCAGAAAATGACCTGTTCTGATGTCAGCAGTGCCGAGGGAAAGACCTTACCCTGCGGGCTGGTCAGGATTTTGTCCTTGAGACCATCTTCTTGTTGGGGACCTGGCCACTCACCTGTCAAAGCTGATACCCCCCCGTTCCCCACCACCAGGTACAACCTTCTGTTCTTTGCTTCTGGAGGCGGCAAGTTTAACTATCAGGGAACCAAACGCTGGCTGGAGGACAACCTGGACCACACAGGTGAGTGGCCCCAGGTGGCCGGGGCTGGGGTGGGATCAGGCCCAGGGAACGTGGAGGTCCCCAGGCCATCACTGTCCACCCCCAACTAGCTGTGGCTGCCCTGCAGACTCCAGCCTGCTCCAGGACAATGTGGCCTTTGTGCTCTGCCTGGACACCGTGGGCCGGGGGGACAGCCTGCACCTGCATGTGTCCAAGCCGCCCCGGGAGGGGACACTGCAGCATGCCTTCCTGCGGGAGCTGGAGACGGTAGGTGCCCCAGGGCGGTGCCATGCCACCACATGTGCCCACCTCACCCACGGGCCCTGGGTCTGAGGGGCTGCCGGTCACAGGCGAGTTTGGTCAGGCGGACCGGCTTCCCACCACAGTTCCCCGTCCCAGATGCAGGGCAGGAGTTTTGTAAATAAACCCTGGACCCGAGCGAGCCTGTGTGGGTTTTCCCCCATTTTCCAGACTCAAGAGGTTCGGGGAAGCCCTAGCTCAGCCCTATGGGAACATGGGAGCCGTGGGGCCCTTCCAGAGAACCGGGCGGTGGGCAGGGGCATGGGAGCCCTGACCGTGCGCCACGCAGGTGGCCGCCCACCAGTTCCCGGAGATGAGGTTCTCCATGGTGCACAAGAGGGTCAACCTGGCCGAGGACACGCTGGCCTGGGAGCACGAGCGCTTTGCCATCCGCCGGCTGCCCGCCTTCACCCTGTCCCACCTGCAGAGCCACCGGGCCGGCCAGCGCAGCAGCATCATGGACGTGCGGTGAGCCCCCCACCCCCGGCGTCTCCCTGCCTGCCTGGCAAGAGTCGGGTTCTAGAACGTTCCTACCAGGGTGGGCCTGGCAGAAACAGGCCTGCTGGGCAGGTGGTGGGGCGGGCTGGCACGGGCGCCAGGAACAAAGCAGGGCGGCTCGTCAGGGCTGGTGAGATGGGGGCCGAGGTCAGAGGTCACTGAGCCCCCCTCAGTGGGGCGGAGAGGATGTGGCCAGTGGCCTGGGGTCCCTATGTGTGACCCCCCCCACACCCTGGGCACCTCAGCCTATGCCGCTGCTCAGACGCCGCAGCCCCTGCTCAGATGCTGCAGCCCCTGCCTGGGCCCTCAGGCGGCCGCTCCGTGGCCTGGAGAGCTGTACTGGGCGCTCTCCCCGCCCACTGGTTCCTCGGTGTGTCTTCATGGCATGGGGCGTCCCTGGCTTCCCCTGTTAAGGGACCTTAAGTCCCACCTGTCACCCTGGCTGGCAGGTCAGCCTTCAGTGGGGTGGGGTTCTGTGTGGGTCGCCGTGTCTGGGCCTGGGACAGGGTGGACATGCACACCTGTTGGCCAACCCTGGGCAGTGGCCAGGCAAATGGACACTCATATGCTAGGGACTAAGAGGGTGGTCCTGAAGAGGGCATGGCCCATCCTGGGGTGAGCAGAGAGGCAGCGGGGGCGGGGAGGAGCAGGACATCCGGGGGCTTCCTGGAGGGCGTCTGGATGAGGTGGAGCTAGAACTGAGGGTGTCAGCCAGAGGGCGTCTTGGGGCAGAGGTAGCCGGGAGCAAAGGAGAGCCGGAGGGAGGGGGTCCAGGGCCAGGAGTGCAGCTGGGCCAACCCCCCCCCCTGGGAGGCCCCCGCACCTCATTCTGGGATTGGGGGCTGTTTGCCCCAGGGCTCCTCTTACATGGGCCTATTTGTGGCCAGCAGTCCTTGGTGTCCCTGGGCCTGTGGCCACATCCCTCCACTGTCTCTGACATCCAACAGTGGTCTCCCTGTGCGTCTGTGTCCAAACTTCTCTGAGGACACCAGCCAGTTTGCCCCCCGGCCCCTGCCCGCCTCCCAGGTGACCTCGCCTCGACCAACCACACCTGCAGAAAGACCTGCTTGCACACTGTGTCCTGTTCCCAGGTTCTGGGTGGGCGTGACTTCGGGGGGCCACTGCTCACCACACAACAGGGCATTCTACCCGCTCCACCCTCAGCAGCCTGCAGAGGCCACCCCGGGTTCCAGCTGAGGGAACAGGGCCCCAGAGCCGTCCAGTCACTGCAGGTGGCCGTGGGGGCGGGGCTCTCCTCAGCCAGGCGCCTCCGCCTGGGGGTCACACCAGCTCTGTGAGGAGGGCGGGCCTGTCTCCAGTCAGGGGCCCCGTGATGCTGTGGCTTTTCTTGTTTTTATTATCAGGTACGTGATGTTTGTTGTTTGACTGTGATAAAGCATGCTGATGGCAAATGTCTGTTTTTTTCTCTTTTTCTCCCCATATCTACCCTCGAAGGTCCCGGGTGGACTCTAAAATCCTGACCCGCAACACGCGGCTCATCGCAGAGGCCCTGACCCGCGTCATCTACAACCTGACAGAGAAGGTAAGCCCCTGGCCGCCGTGCCCGCACACCCCGCCCCAGCCGGCTGGCCGCCCCCACTCAGGGCCTGTCTCCTCTCTCCGCAGGGGACCCCACCGGACATGCCGGTGTTCACGGAGCAGATGGTAATGACGGGCAGGCTGGGCGGGTGGCAGGCGGTGGGCCAGGGGGGCGGTGGGGGCTGTGACCATGCGCGCCCCCTGCAGGTCCAGCAGGAGCAGCTGGACTCGGTGATGGACTGGCTCACTCAGCAGCCCCGGGCCGCCCAGCTGGTGGGCAAGGACGGCCCCTTCCTCAGCACGCTGGGCTCCTACCTGAGCCGTTACCTGAAGGAGGTGAAGCATCACCACATCAAGGCCGACAAACGGTGAGGCGCCCCGGCCCAGGCGGGCTTCTCCTGCCTTCCTCCCGCCGGGCACCGGACTGGGCAAGTGAAAACCGGGGCCGAAGAGCGAAACGAGAAATAAAAAGTACGGGTACCCAGTCCATTGAGCCCCAGATAAACGAAGACTGTTCTCCAGCATAAGTATGTCCCGTGTAGCGTTTGGGGCAGATGTGCACCCGAAGCCGTGTCCTTGTTCATCTGGCGCCCACAGGTAGCTGACCTTTTCTGCTTGACATGGCAGCGCTGTGTCCCCACCTGTCCTTCCTCCGGGGTCCTACTGCCCTTCTGGGGCATCAGACGCCCGGGGCCCCCATCTGCCTGCCGGGTGCTTCCTCCTGGCTGTCGCACGAGCCACTGAGAAAGCACTCTCTCTGCAGGGACCCCGAGTTTGTCTTCTACGACCAGCTGAAGCAGGTCATGAACGCCTACAGGTAGGCTGTCCTGGACCTCTCTGCCCAGGGCACTGCAGTCCTTGGGGCGGCTGGGAGCGTCGAGGCCGCTGTGCGAGCCCCCATGCTGGCCAACCTTGAGGCCCAGGCCCTCCCCTGACCCTGCCAGCCCTCCTTCTGCCTCCAGGGTCAAGCCGGCCATTTTCGACTTGCTCCTGGCGGTGTGCATCGGCGCCTACCTCGGGATGGCCTACACGGCAGTCCAGGTGAGCAGGCAGGGGCGTGGGCAGGAGGCGAGGCCCCACGGGCAGGTCAGCCTGGCCGGGAGCGTCCTGGGCTCCAGTCGGGGCCCTCGGGCCTGCCGCAGGGTTTGCCCCTGACTCAGGCCTCCCGCTGCCCCCAGCACTTCGACCTCCTGTACAGAACAGTCCAGAGGCTGCTCCTGAAGGCCAAGACGCAGTGACAAGGCTGCCTGCCGGGGCCGCGAGGCGCCTTCCACCTGCACCGCTCCCCGGCCAGCAGGGCCTCGCTCTGCACTTGCTCGGCAGCTGAAACTCTGAATTACAGAGCTTCTCTGTGTTGCTCTTGAGGCTTTGGAGGGTTCTTTCTCTCTCTTGTCCTTCGAACTCTATTGGAGGAGCGTCTGGTGGGAGGCCCAGGGCCAGGCCACGCACTTGGGAACAAACCCAGCCCTGGCGGTGGCCTGGCGGCCCTCAGGGCTTGTGGGCCGTGCAGCGGAAGAGTGAATGTGCCCAGTGCAGCCTGGGGTCCCTCCTGCCTGCGACGCTGGCTGGACGGCAGGCCGAGGGGTGAGGGCCACCCTGCACCCTGGCTCTGGGCATCCTCAACACCGCCAGCCTTCGAGTTCCAGCCCCTCCCTGGAAGCCTTGAGCCCCCTACCTGCCAGGTGGAGGGGGGCCAGCTCAGTGCGGCCTTGGGACGTGTCCCCTGAGCCTGCGGTGGGCGGCTGGTGCCCTGAAGACCCCATGGCCTCCCTGCCTCCTCCCGTGCGACCGGGCCACCGTGCCGCTTGCCCTCCTTCAGCTTCTTGCCTCCTCCGCCCCTCCGTCCATGCCTGGGAGTTCTAGCTACGCCCCCCTCCCCACCTGGGCCCTCAAGGCTTCCCCACCCCCTGGGGACCCGGTGGCACCTGCAGCGTCTCTGGGGCAGGGAGAGGCCCCCTGGGCCTTCTGCTTCTTGCTCCTGAGCCTCAGGTTTCCTGGTCTGTACAGAGGAGGCTCTGTTCTGGGGCGCTGGTGCCTCTCCTCCAGGTTGGGGCTAGAGGAGGGCATTTGCTGGGAAAGCATGACCATAGGACTTGCAGGGCTGCCCTCCCCGCGACCCGGAGTGGGAGGTCTGGATCTGAACCCCATAAGCCAGGCACTTCTGGGGTGTGAGCCCCTGCTAAGGGAGGAGGAGCAGGGGGTGTGGACAGGGGCTGAGCTCAGGGAGACCCAGGTGTGCCGATTCATTAGCAATAGAATCAGCCAGGTGTCACGTGCTAGCGGGGCAGCTTCGGGATGGGAGAACGGCTATAGGTCCCCCCAGGGATGTGTTGAGGGGACGAAGGCCTGGGGGACCGGCTCTCCTGTCTCCTGCCCGGCCTGTGCTGCGGCCCCCTCCCCGGCGCCAGCTCTCGGGGTGGGAGGGCAGTGCATCCCCCCGTCTCTGGACCCCTGCCTTTGCCAGGCCGGTCCCTCTGGGTAGGGCTGGCTGTCCTAGCTTCCTGGGCCCTGGGCGGGCAAAGCACATGGGCTAGAGGAGGCTGAAGGGTCTTTTCTGCCTTGTCCCCTTTTTCCACCCCACCGGGTGGCCTGTCTGTCTGACTGTCTACGGAGTGTCAGCCCAGCCGCCTCTGGAGGCAGGGCACTGATGGGGGTGGGCCTGTCCTCCCCTGAGAGAGGTGTCCTTCCTCCCCAGGCGGGTCAGGACCACTGACCATTCAGAGCTCAGGAGGGTCGTGGGGCACAGTCGATGAGAAATAAAGCCATATCGAACCATCAGCCTCGTGTGTCCTGTGGTGGGGGGAGGTTGGGGCTTCAGGGCCTCCTTCCTGTGCCCAGCCGGGACCGGACAGCCTCATGCCCCCCTGCCCCCACCTGCAGAGTGCAGGGAAAGCTAGCTCCTTATCAAATGGGGTGACGGTGTGTGTGTTTTTGGGTGGCCACACCCCAAGCTGGGGGCTGTGAAGCAACAGAAGTGTGTGCCCTCAGCTCAGGAGGCCAGGCTGCCAGTGGGCCGGCTCCTGTGGAGGCTGGGGGAGGGTGTGCCCCACACCTGGCATTCCTCTGCTGGTGGGCACCGCCCCAGTCTGACCTCACGTGGCTGCCTTCCTCGTTCTGTCTCTCCCTTACAAGGACCAGCTGGTGACGGCTTGCCCGGTGCCTCATCCCAGCTAGCTACATCCCGGTTGGGTCCCACCCCGAGGTTCTGGGTGAATGTGAGGGGCAAATGGGCTGTGTGAAGACCACCACAATCCATGGCCACCCCTAACCCCGCAGCAGGCGGCAGGGAGGTCCAGGTGGGGGGTGGTTCTGGGACACCTGGGCCCAGCACAGCACTTTGGGGCTACAGGGTCCGGTTCCTGCTCAGCCTGGAGCTCCCGAGGGTCCACCTGGTTGGCCTGGCTCCGCAGGGCAGACCCCAGTCTGGGGCTCGTTCCCCCCACCCCCAGCCTCAGGCCCTGCCTGGCCTGCCCAGTTCCCTGGCATGCCACACATTAACTGAGCGTCTGTGTCGGGCCGAGGTTCAGCCCTCAGTAGGAAAGTGCCTTGAGAAGCTTAATTCTGGGGGACGGGGGAACAGAGGGTACCTACGAGAGAGGCAAGCAACGAGGGATGTGGGGAGTCCCGGGAGGTGCAGCTTAGATGGGTGTTGGGGGGCCCAGGAAGTGAGCTGCTGGATCCTCCCCTGGGAGACGGGAGCCCTGAAGGCTGTGGGCAGCGGGGGCGCCGGGCGCCCTCTGGTGGCCGCTTTGGGGAGCACATGGGTGGCGAGGGTGGGAGCTGGGGTCCAGGGGGGAGGGGGGGCAGGAAGGGTGCTCATGGGACCCCTGTGTGGGCCGGGGTGCGAGACTTTTGGGGGCTCATTTAGCAAGTCCCCATTCTCAAGGTCACAGCCGCTGCTTCTCAGACCCTCTTTTCTTCCTCCGTCCCCCGCTAGGGCTGGAAGGTGGCTCTAGCCCAGCACGGGCTCTGGTAAAACCCCGCGTTTCAGAGGAAAGGCCAGCCCGCCGTCTTCTTTCGTTAACGCACGCAGATACTTATCCATTCTGCACAGAAAGTTCCATTGACTGAAACCCGGGAAACAAAAGCCGCCAATGACCGCAACAGAGCGCCAAGCCAGCCGCCACTGATAGGTGATTTTTGGTCCTCCGGTTCCCGGTGTATGTAGGTGCGCGTAGATACACATACACGGATGCTTGTTTTGAAAATAGGGTTTGCATATGAATTTTTTAAAGTATCTTTTGAAACAGCACATTGTAGGCATAACGGGCATGCAGCAAGGGGCACACGCGCAAAGAGCATGGTGTCACGTGTGCACCGCTGGGGCCGCCACCACTTCAAGGCGGCCAAGTGCGGGTTGCCCTTGAACATGTCGTCACTCCCCTTTGCAGCCTCTCCCTGCGCCGTCGTCTCCAGGCAACCTCCGGTCATGTCACTACAGATTAGTCTCATTCAGCTGTGAATCAACCGATACTTGCCCCCCTGCCATGGGCCAGGTACTGTGCTGGGCTCGGGGATACACTAAGACCTTGTCCCAGCCATCCTCGGGCTCACCATCTGCTGGGGAAAACAGGTCACGAGCGAAAATAGCCAGGGAGTGGAAACGAAGGCTCTCCAGGAGGGAGTTTTTGAGTAAAGTTGGGATGACGAGAAGAATTCAGCTGTGTGGAAATCCCGGATGGTCCAGGCAGAGGGCACAGCCTGTGCAAAGGCCCCGGGGCAGGACCATAGCTGGCGTGTTAGAGGAACAGCCAGGAGGCCCATGTGGCAGGAGCAGAGA
The DNA here is from genome assembly GCA_032199065.1 of Smutsia gigantea. NCBI lineage: Eukaryota > Metazoa > Chordata > Mammalia > Pholidota > Manidae > Smutsia > Smutsia gigantea. Next base: position 82,744 of record JAVSCE010003508.1, on the reverse strand, counting down.
GAGCGAGGGGAAGGAAGGAGGCGTTGGCCATGCAGGCCCTCGGCATCGCTGGGGCCTTTGCAGTTCATTCTCGTTGTGCTGGGGAACTGTGGCAGGGGTGGGCCAAGGAGAGGCAGGGTGCGGCCTGACTGGCGTTTGGAAAGGTCACCTGCTCCCGGAGGACCGCTGTGAAGATGGCCGCTCACCCCGTGGCCCCCTCTGTGCCTGGGAGCCTTGCTTCAGGCCCACTCAACCCTGGGTGGTGACGAACCATTGCGCGAGGGTGTCCAGCGAGGGTGTTGCCTCCAACAGGACCCCAGATCTTCCTCTGGGGTCTTTGTTTTCAGGCAATAAAACACAGACAGTCATCCTTCAAAGCCACCTCTGTCCCACCCCTCCATGCACTGAGGCACCGCCCACTGTCTGTATCCTTTTCATTTAGAAGAAAAAAACTTTACGTACACATTTACAAGCACAGGACAGCATTCAGCATCATTTTGTGTGTAGCACAAGCATCTTATAGATAGCATTGTGCTGTGCTCGCCTCCTGAATCCGCGTTACCTCTCTCCTCTCCCCTGCTGATGGACACATACCTTGTGCCCACCTTCCCATCATCACAAACCTTCCTAGGTGCCCCTTGGAGCACCAGGAGGGAGTGTGTTTCGCCAGAGGTCAGCACACTGTGGCCGGTGGCCTGGTCTGGCCCACTGCCTGCTGTTTAAATTAAGTTTTACTGGGACATAGTCACAGCCACCCATTCATGTGCCGTCCACAGCTGCTTTTGCCTGACCAGGGCAGAGCTGAGCAGAGACCACGTGCCCCGCCAAACCCTGCTCTGTCCAGGGAAAGCCTGCCATCCCCCAATCTACACTCTGGTTTTTCTGTTTCCTGGGGGAAAAACTGGCCTCTGCTGGAGAGCAAACGGACCTGAGGTCATTTTGCCCTGGACACGCATTCTTGGCTGCTCTCGACATTTCAGTCTCGGTTCTGAGAGTTACTAACAATTTCAGTCATCGGGAGGCTCTCGGTGGGGCACTAAAGGAAATGTGTTCTGAGGGGCTGTGGGAACTCCCCCAGTGGCCCAACACACATGGGGTGTCCTTAACCCACACCTGGCGCCTACCTGGGGACCTGAGGCCTGAGTGCCGCAGGACAGGAGGAGAGAGGGATGCATCTGGGCTCTAAGACACATGACCGTGGCAGAGCGGTGGGGCAGGTGGGCCTTGGGCCAGCATACCAGCATGGCTTTAAAGGGACATAGTGGGTCTGTTGCATTTGCTTTCTATTTTCTGACTTTTTATTTTGACACATTTCAGATTTGTGGAAACATTCTAAGAATAGTACAAAGAACTCCCAAAATCCTTCACATGTTCTGCAAACGTTAACATTTCTCTCTGTCTCTTTCTCCACCTCGTTCCCTCCTAAGTACATCCATGTGTATTTCCTAAAATCCAGGGCCTTCTCCATCCTCAGAACAATCACCCAAATTGGGACATGCACACTGAAACAAAGGTTGGCCATTGTCCCCGGTGGCTCTTTGTCTTAAAGAACGTTCCAGATCACACAATGGGGTCCCAAATCCGTAGCTTTCTTTACCCCAGAATGTTTCCCCAGCGTTGGGTCTCATGACCTTGACATGCTTTAAGGCTCCTGGCCAAGGCTTCCTGGTGTTCCCGCGTGGATGGGGTGGATGGAGTGAGAGCAGAGCCGGCATGTCCTTCCTGGGCCGTGAGCCCCGATTTCCGGGACCATGTGGCATCCGCCCAGTCTCTCCCCTGGCGAGGTGCTACCTCCCCCTTGGCGATGAGTAAGCGAGTCGTGGGGAGGCACTTTGAGACCCTACAAAGGCCCTCTTACTCTCCAGCACCAGCCCCCGTCTGCCCACGCTTGGTTCCTGCCTGAAGCCATGACACCTTGAGGCTTGACAAATGGGGGTTTGTCCTCATCCCAACCCTCCTTCCACGTATATTCGTTGGGATTATATATCTGCTTTTATTTCTAACTCACAGAGGACCAAAGGGAAGTTCAGCCAGGGGAAACTTCTTGCCTTGACGTTGCCCAGCAAAGAGTAGACAGAGCTGGCATGCAAACACAATTTTTTATTAAAAACAAAGCAGCTTTACTGAGAGACATTCACATGCCATCAAACTTACCCTTTTCAGGTGTACCATTCAGTGGTTTTTAGTACATTCACAGAGTTATGCGGCCATCACCTCTAATTCCAGAGCATTCCATCATGCCCATTGGCAGACACTCCCCCCCTGACCCCTGACCCTGACAACCACTTCCTGTCTCTGTGGACATGTCACGTAAATGGAATCTTACGATATATAAACCCACGCGTTTTGATTGCAAGTGACAGGAACACGCTGGGACTGGCTCATTCAGAAAAGCAAATTTATTCATCTCTTTTTTTTTTGTTCCAACTTGGAAAATAAAACCCAGTGGCAGCTCCCAAGTTCCCCATGGCACACACTCAGCCCCAAAGAGGGCTCCACACGTTCCCAATTCAGATTCCGGGGGGAAGAATTCATCAGCCCTTCCAGGGAGGTGTCCACTCTGGTCTCACAGGCTGGGGGCCACAGGGGTGGGGCTGCACCGCAGGGGGGTGGGGAGATGGGCTACCACCCCTCCTCTCCTCTCCCCAGGCTTGCTGAGGGGCAGCCATGCTGTGCTTCAGAGCTCACACCCCCCGGCCCTGCACAAGGAGTGGAGAGAGGGAATCGGAAGGGTGAGGGGTTGACCCAACGAGGAATCGTTTCCTATCCCTGAAGTCAGATAGCAAAGATCAGGGACTGGGAACCTGGGAGAATCCCAGGCAAAGATCAGGGCTCCCACAGGGAGGTGAGTGGGCAGCCTCTATCCCGTGGGGAAAAGGTGGTGAAGTTGGGGCCAGAGATCTCTGTCTGCTTTGTCCATAGGTGTGTGGTGGCGGGAGGCATGTGGGCTGGGTGGGGACTGTGGCGTAGGGTTCATGGGGGCACAGCCTGAACACCTGTGCCCTCCTAGAGAGGGGTTGCTTCAACCCCCTGGAGTGTACTAGAAAAGCTACAGGCAGCCTGGGCAGCAAGGGACTTGGCAGCAGGGTCAAAAGGCAGGTTCCGAGGGGAGAAGAGGAGGCTGACCAGCAGCCAGGAAGACACTCAGGCTGGCTGTGCAGAGGCCCCTGGCTCAGGGCAGCTCCAGGGTGAGCTGCCGACCGGCCTGCCCACCCCTGCCTCTCCATGCCGCAGAAAGCCAAGATGTTGGCAGGACTCCACCCCCTGGACAAGGCTTAGGGGGACATGGCATGAGGCCTGAAGGGTGGCCTGTCAGGTCTGCCAGGATGCTGGCTGGGCAGGGGCGGTGGGGACCCATTTCTCCTTCTGGAGGGGCTCACCCCTTTTCACGCCTGCATCTTATGAAATTCACCCATCCTCTCATTCAGGCCTCCAGGCTCCCTTTCACAGAATTTCACTGCCCTATCCCTTCATGACCCGTCACGGAGGCAGTGACTGAAGAGTTGAGGTGACTCCCCCAAAGCCACACAGCATGAACCACCTTCAGCTTATGGGGCACTGTCCCCAAAACCAGGGTCTCCCAAAACGTGGGGCTCCCAGCTGATGGAAATACCACAGAGAAAGGGCTGCCTTTGTCAGCCCACGTGCAGTTCCATTTTAAGGAGGAAGGAAGGGGTCTTTATTGCCTCTAATTCTTGGCTAATCACTCTTTGGAACCCAGAGCTAGCCAGCAAAACTCAGGCGGCCGTGTCCAGCTTGAATCTCCTGACAAGCGGGGTTTCCACTGCATGTCTGATAAACCTCATTGCGCTTTTCAGTGGCTATGTAACTTTTCCTTTAAGACAAACTCAAGTCTCTCTCTGTCTTTTTTTTTTGTTGTTAAAGTTGACTGATACCAAGAAGGAGGTCATGTAAGTTGTACCAAGTACCGGTGCGCTCGCGCTCATCCAGATGGCTACTACTACTTAGAACAAAAAAGCGAACTAGCAGGTGTTGTTAGCAAGGCCGTGGAGAAACAGGGAACTTCATGCATGGCTGGTGGGGACGGAGAATGGGGCCGCCACTGTGGGAGACGGCGTGGTGGTTCCTTGAAAGATTGAACATAGGATCACCCTGGGTCCTAGAAATTCCACTTCCGGGTCGATAACCCAAAAGAACAGAAGCAGGGAATTGAACAGATATTTGCACACCCATGTCGGCATAATTCACACGAGCCCAAAGGTGGAAACAACCCCAGTGTCCCCCAGCAGAGGGATGGCTATGCCCACAGGGCCCACCCGCGTGTTGGAATATTATCCAGTCCGTAAGAGGAAGGACGTTCTGGCACCTGCTACAACGTGGGTGAACTTGAGCGCCAGGAAGGCCAGCGACTCCCAGAGGCCCTGTCCCCGGGCCCTGCTGCTTCAGGAACAGCCCGAATCCTGAGTCTCCTGCCGTGACGCCGATGGGGACCGGCTCCTCTTCTGGGCACACAGGCTGTTTTGTCCCCCTCCAGCCCCCCATTCACTGATGCTGTAGAGGGCGTGTCAGCAGGACCAGGGATAAGCGCCAGGGGCGGCTATTATGCAGGACGCGGAATGCTCGACCTAAGCTCCAGGAGGCCAGCTTGACCTGGGCTGGACTGGGCTTCCCCCACCCCTTCCCCTCCAGTTTCTTTTGGGTGGACGAGAGAGGCTGAGAAAAACGCGTCTTTGGCTCACAGGAGGGCTGGTGGGTTTTATTTTTATTCTTTTTAATGGCTCCTTTTGCACATCAGAGGCCCACAGGGCTTCAAGCATCGCGCTCAGGTCTCCATGGAGACAGAGCCTGTCACCGGCCCAGCCGGGCGAGCTGAGAGCCAGGAGCTGAGCAGGGCCCGGGGGTGGAACGCCGTGGGGGGACTCAGGAACCCTCCTGCTCTGCTCCCCACAAGCCCCACTGAACTGCTCGCGTCGGGGGGGGGGGTGGGCAGGTAGCTGCTGGCAACACACATGATAATAGCCATTTATTGAGCGCTAAGGCTGAACCAGGTGCTGTGCCGAGCCACACCCATCAGCTCACCGAATCCATGTCGGAGACTCAGTCCTGTTTGCTCTCCCCGTGTCAGTTGGCAAACAAGGAAACAGGCTTAGCTGCCTAAAGCGTGGGGAGGTCGAAGTGGGACGTGGGAATGTGCGGGCTCCAGAGTCCGCCGGCTGGGTTCAGATCCCAGCACTCTCCCTGTGGGACCCAGGCAAGTGACTTGACCTCTCTGGGCCTCAGTTTCCCCCTCTGTGAAGTGGGCATAGGGACAATATTTACCTTTTACAGTCGCCGTGAGGATTGGGCTGCGACTGAGGCGAGCTCACGTTGGGAGCAAAGTTGAAAGGGTACCAAAGAACTCAGTCCTCAAGAGAAAGACTATTTTAGTGCATTTTTAAAATCAGCATTGATGTCCTCCACCCCAAATCCATAATGAACAAAATGTCAGCCTTTTAAACAGAATCAGTATTACTGAGTTTTCCTTTTGGCTTGGCATGGCACCGTTGCTGACTTCATTTTTAACGTATTTATTTGTATTTTTCATTAAAATCTTACAAGAGTCAGGATCAGTAGCAATGCTGGGCCAAGCCCATGGGAAAACTCGGTAATACGATGCTATCCTTATTTAAAATGTTGACATTTTGTTCCTTATAGTTTCTTGCATTTTTATTTTTTAAGTATTCCATTAAATATTTTTATAAACAATTTTTTTTTTACAATTTAGTATACTGACAAAATTGTGCAGCCCTCATCTCTAATTCCAGAACATTCCATCCCCCCCCAAATAAGCCCCATCCTCATGAACATTCACTCGCCAGCCGCCAGCCCCCACACATCCACCTTCTGTCTGGGGATTCCCCTGCTGTGGACGTGTCACAGAAATGGGGTCGCACCGTGTGGCCTTGTGCGTCTGGCGTCTCACTGGGCACTGTGTGTTCAGGGTCTGTCCACCTGAAGTGTGTGGCAGGGCGTCGCTCCATTTCGTGGCTGCGTGATGCTCCCTGTGGTGGGACTCAGGAACCCCCCTGCTCTGCTCCCCACAAGCCCCGTTGAACTGCTCACGTCTGGGGGTGGGCAGGTGGATGGACAAACACAGTATACCCATGCAATGGAATATCATTTATTCTGATGACTGAGTTTTTTGCTCCCTCTCCTCGAATTTTGCACAGGAAGTGAGTGCCTCACCCCAGTCCTGGCCCTGAGATTAAATTAATATTTCATTATCAGTTGTTCAGCTCAGTGCCAGGTGTGGAACCCCCGAGTCCATCTCCTCCAGCCCGATGCAGATGCCTCTGCCTCATTTGCTCGGCAGGGTGCTCTGCCTGCTGTGGTCACTGATCCTTGGGGTTCCCTAAACCTGTCAGGTGGCTCCTGCCTCAGGGCCTTTGCACTTGCGGCCCCAGTCACCTCTTAGCCCAAAGGTCATCGCTTCTGAGCAGCCTTTCCCTTTGCCTTCGGAGGCCACCCCTCCACTCACCTAGCTCTGTGTTCTTCAGGGCATTTGTCAGAATGAATTTGTACACATCACGCATTTAGCATGGAGCCTGGCAGCTGGAAAGAGCTATATGGCTTATCAAATAAATGTATAGCATACTAGAATTAAGTGAAAATGGGTATAAATGCTATGGGAGGGAAAAGGAGCCTGAGAAAGGAAATAATGGTGGCTGAACAGTTTTAGATAAAGTGGACCCAGAAAGTGATAAAGGATTGAAAGAGAGAGTGATGTGTGACCTGGAAAGGGCATCCCGGGCACAGGGCACAGCCATGCAAAGGCCCTGGGGCAGCACTGGGCCTGGTGTGTGGGAGAAACAGTGAGGGGCCCTGTGTGGCTGGAGCAGAGTGAAGGGAGGGGGAGAAAGGGAGGCAGGGAGGGCAGAGAGGGGCCGGGCACATTGTGCAGGGGTTGGTGGGCTGTGGGGAGGGCTCAAGCTTTAATTTGGGCATATCTTTAGAGAATTTTAAAGCAGGGTGACATGACACCCATAGAGCCCTTGGCCCAAATGCATCAGTATCCTTTGAAGTATTTTGAACAGCGTATGCATGTAGCAAGTGTGATTAAAAAGTTGCTTCTGGTCGCTGTGGATGTGAACACGGTCATGGCCCTCTCTGTTCAGTCAGTGTACAGTTAGAGGCATCGAGCACAGTGTCGGGCACATGGTGTTACGAGTGTTCTGTGCCGATATCATTATTTATCAGTGAGTTACGTATTTGAAAGTGCCAGGTCAGCACCCTGTGAACGTGTGCGCTCTCTCTAGTGATTTTTTCCTGTTGTCACTGGGAGGGGCTGGTGCCACTTGCAAGCCAGATCTGTCCCGCACGAAGCTTCGTGGTCACCCACCCAGAACGGGGGAGTGGGGCTGCGGGGCTGCTGGCCTCAGTTTCCCCGCCCAGACTGGGAGCGTGCATGCGGGACCGAGAGGTGGGGCGTGAGGTGCGGGATGCAAGGCCTCAGGTGCATGGCGCAGGATGCGGGGCGCGCGAACCGGGGTGCAGGGTGCGGGGTGCAGGGCGTGGGGGGGGGCTTTGTGGTGCGGGATGCAGGACGCGGGCGCGCGCCGGCCGCCAGGGGCCGCTGCGGAGCGCCCTTTTGTGGTCCTGATGCTGGAGCGAGCGGGCGCGCGGAGGGAGGAGGGCGCGGGGACGGGGCGGGAGGCAGCGGGAGGCGGCGTCCGTCGCTCCAGCTGCGAGTCCGCCCGCCGCCCGCCGCCGGCTCGGTCCCGCGCCCGCCATGGCCCGCCTGACGGAGAGCGAGGCGCGCCGGCAGCAGCAGATGCTGCAGCCGCGGCCCTCGCCCGTGGGCAGCAGCGGGCCCGAGCCCCCCGGGGGGCAGCCCGACGGCGTCAAGGACCTGGACGCCATCAAGCTCTTCGTGGGCCAGATACCGCGCAACCTGGACGAGAAGGACCTCAAGCCGCTCTTCGAGCAGTTCGGCCGCATCTATGAGCTCACGGTGCTCAAAGACCCCTACACGGGCATGCACAAAGGTGGGCGCCGGCCCCCGCCCTCCCGCCCGCTCCCCCGGGCCTCCCCTCCCCACCTCCCGGCATCTTCGCCCCCGGCCCCGCTCTCCTCCCCCCTCCCTCCGCGTGCCTCTGCCTCTCCTCCCCCCTCCCCCTCTGGGGGTGCAGCTGACAGATCCCGGCGGCCCCCTCCCCTCCTCCGCCCCCTCTCCCTCCCTCCCCACCTTCCGGCAGCCTCTCCCCCTCTCGCTCTCTCTTTCCTTTTCTCTCCTCTCCATCTCCCTCTACCTCCCATCCTCTCCCCCCGGCCTCCGTGTCTCTCTCTCTCTCCCCCCTCCCGTTCCCCTGGACCCCCACCCCTCCCTCCCACCCTCGCCCTCTTTCCTGCCCTTCTGCTGGGGCAGCGGCCTGAACACCGCCCCCCGCCCCCATCCACTCGGCCTCCCCGGCCCGTCTGGGAAGCTCGCACCTCTGGACTCCATTGCGTTGCTCATTTTCACAAAGCCAGGCCGGTGGGGCAGGTCCGGCTGGCCGCGGGGGACACGGATGCCCAGGACCCCGGGCTAATCGGTAACTACAAAGAAAGCGGGGGACGGTGGGGGGCGGGCAGGGAGCTGAGCCAGGCTTGGCGGAGTAGCAGCCTCCCCAGCGGTGGGTGGTTAACATGCTGCCGTTTGTCCCCCCCACCGCCCACCCTGTGTGGACCCGCTTTCCCCTCCCGCTCCGTGTCCTCCCCCTCCCGGCCTCCACCTTTGGCTCAAGTTAAAACTGGCGGAGCCTGTTAGCAATGTGTTGAGGTCTGAGGCCAAAGACGGTGAGCCTGGCTGGTCCATCTGGCGGAGCCCAGATTCTGGGCTGGACGGAGAGGCGTGGGTGACCCGGGAGCCCAGCGGGGGAGGCAGGTGGAGTGCGGAGGCCTGCTCGCCTCCCTCCCACCTGACTCTCCCTCTGATGCTTGGAAGGAGTGCTCAGGGACTGTGGTCCCAGCCCTAGACTCTGACTGTTGGCCCAGTGTCTGAACTGGAGTGGCTTTGACCCCTCTCCTGTCTTGGGGGTGGGGACAGGGAAGGTTTTATGCCGGACGACCCTGGGAAGACCACGGACGGGCCTTGAGGCGGACCAAAGCCCGTGACCTATTTTACACCCCGTTAGTCCCCATCCTCTCCTCAGCGTGGCAGACATGTCCAGCACAGGCGTGTTTGTTGAATGAATATGGGAGTGAGTGTATGAGTGAATGAATGAATGTTGGGTTGGGGCAGGCCGCAGGGAGGGTCTCCGGCGCTGGAGCCAGGCCTGCCAGCTCAACCCTCCAGCTGAACCCTCCAGCTGGTACCCTGGGGGCAGGAGAGAAATTCCTCCCATCCCCCCACCTCTTTTTAAATCCAACCACCACCCCAAAAAAACATGAAGCCTGGAAAAGCCAACTCCTCCATGTGGCCTAGGAGAGCCGAGGGCACCCACTTGCTCATGGGTCAGACTCAGGGTTCCCTGGCTGCACAGAGGGCTCTTTCCACAGGCCCCAACCCTCTGGGGTTTCTGAAGGGCCCATTGCTTGAAAGATTATGGTGGGGGAGGGGGGTGTTCACATGGCCCCCAAAACCTTGAATTGAAAGGCTTTTGGCAGGCTCTGGGTCAGGGAAGCAGATGGGGAGTGGGGGGACCCCGTGGTCATCCCCTTTCTTGTTTGGAAGTCCTCCCACCCCCCCGTGTGGGGGAGGGGCTGGGGCTGCGTTTTCACCTGCCCCAAGGCCTCGGTGTCCCCCCACCTCCAGGCAGCAGAGCAGGGCCCCATGAATGTGGGGTTATTTTTCTCTGACTGGAGAGTGTTGGGATTGGGGGTGCTTCAGGGTCTTCCCATTTCTGATCTTCCCTTGGAGGGTGGGAATTAAGAAGCAGGGTGTCCATGACACCCAGCCCTCACCCACCCCTTGGCAGGGGCCCTGGGCTGGGCACACCTCTGGATGTAGGGCCTGGGGCTAAGAGGGGACAGGTGCTTCCCTGTATCCACCCCCAGGACTCTCAGGCCAAGAATGAATTCCCCTCCTGGTCCCACCTGTGTTGGTCCTAGCAGGACCTCACCTGTGGGAGGTGGTTGGGGCGGCTGGAGACGGGGGCATCTCGAGTTCGAGCAGGTGGAGGCCTGCGTTTGGGGGGCTTAGTGGTGTGACCTCTGGTCAGTGGCCGCCCCTCTCTGGGCCTCAGCCAAAGGGAGGTGGAATGATGAGTGGCAAGTTGAGAGTGAGGGGTGTCCAGGCACCTCCCACCAACACGTACCTGGGTTAGTTTCTGGGGAGCGGACAGCACAGGGGGTGCCTGCTGTGGTGCTTGCTGGGAGCAGGGAAGGGTAGGGTGTGGACCCCGGGTAGGGGAGTGGAGAGAAATCTCCTGGAGAGCCTTCTGGGACTCTGGGAGACCCCGTGAGGATGAGCCCAGGGGAGCTTAAGGGCCAGAAAACCTGAAGTGACTAAATCCAGTGTGGGTCCCTCCTTCACTGTCACCCACCTGTCTCCCTCCCAGGCCAGGGGAAGCAGAATGTACATGTATGTGACAAAGGGGTGACAGGTCCCCCCCAGCCGGGAGTGAGACCCCTCCCCAAAGATGGTGCCCAGGAGGGGGAAGCGGCTGTGGCATCTGACAGCCCCAGGTGGGGGTGTGGCGGAGCGGAGCCACCCAGTTCCTAAGGGCCTTTGCAGTGGGGGCTCGAGGAAGGGGGCAGGGAGAGGCGGGAAGGGAGCGCTCCTCAGAGAGAGGGCAGGCCCATGGGCGCTGGCTTTTTTGTTTTTAAGACAGAGATGGAGACAGAGGTGGAGAGATCGACAGAGACACAGAGCAAGAGCCAAGGAGACAGAGACTGAGAGACAGAGGGAGCCCCCATTTTGCACCTTTGCACGCAAGAGAGGGATGAAGAAGGGGAAGCAGGGAGGGTGCAAGACCACTCCCCACCCATATTTGTGTCTCATCCAGAGAAAGGGGGTCTCCTTCTGTCCCCAGCCCAGTCTTTCCTGCAAGCCAAGAAATGGGGGACTCCAACTGACTGGTGTCCCGTCACCCCCCCCAGCCTCCAGTCTGCACCTAGGGGCAGCCCCCTCCGCCACCCTCCCTTTGAGAGGGCTGGGTGTGCATTCCCCACCTCCCTGCTGCCAGGTCCTCAGACTGGTTCAGGCTGCCCGTCTCTCCCCACTGTGGGGGCCGAATATCAATGCCCGCCCTGCCCAGGGCCAGCGCCCACGAAGGGGTGGTCTGTCACTGCCGCGTGGCCCCCCATTTATGGTAATCGCATATTGCATTTGCATGTTAATGACAATATTTGTCTTAAAGCGGAGGTTGCAAGGGGGGGCCATGCAAGTCGGGGGTGCGGCTGGGGGCCTGCGGTTTCCATGGGAGCACCAGCTGCTTGCTGGTCGGCAGGAGGGGGGGATGGTGAGCACGCTGAGCTCTGAGGCGTGAGATTCCGAGTGTGACGTGCCAGCCCCAGGGAGACAGCGTGCTGGGCGGCGCCGGCAGGGGGATCCAGGGAGGAGTTGACGGAGCGGACAGCAGCATGGGGGTGCCAGGGTGAGCCACCCAGGCTGGCTGTGTGGCCTCAAGCCAGGGACCCCCTCTCTCGGCCTCAGTTTCCCTCGCCGACCATTCTGCACTGATTTAACAGGCTTTGATGAGGTAGGTCCCTGGGGCATAGCAGGTGTCTGTGACATCATCTCTGTGCCCCAGAAAACGTTAACTGAGCACCTACTGTGTGCCAGTGTTTGTGCGGAGCCCGGGATCCCTGTGGGATTCACGACGGAGTGAACAACACAGGAATCCATTGACCCACATAACCAACATCTGTCAAGCGCTTGCTGTGTGCCAGGCCCCATTCTAGACCCGGGATGCAATGCTGAGCAAAAGAGATGAAAATCCGCTCCCCTCCAGACCCATCCGGCCCCATGTCCCAGTCTGGCGGAGGAACACTGAGGAATCAGGGGCTTGGAAGGCACTGAGGTCGGGACTGTGATGGTGGAAACGCACGGGCAGGGACAGCCCAGAGGAGGCCCCTGCAGATGTGGAGGCTGGGAGGGCTTCCTGGAGGAGGCGGTCAGTGTGGGAGAGAGGTTGAGGACGTGGCGTTGAGATGACCCCGGTTTCTTTGTGTCTTCCCCGCTGTGCGGGCTTGGGCAGGTGCCTTCCTCTTTCCAAGCCCCATGTTGTCACCTGTAGAATTCAGAGCCCCGTGGGGCCTCCCATCGCAGAGGAGGTGGGGACAGTGGGGACTGGAATGTCAGTCAAAACTCCTGGCCCGGGGCTGGGCACAGAGTACGTGCTTGGTCAGTGGGAGCTGGGTTTAGTATGTGGCTGAGCTGAGACCTAGGGGGTGAGGAGGTCTGTCGGCAGGGAAGGTGTACCCGGCAGAGAGCAGCGTGTTCAGAGGCTCGGAGGGGCAGCAAATTCTGGAAACTTCAGGAGGTTCAGATCGGGGGAGGATGGAGATCTTGCCCTGGTGGAAAAGGAGTAAAGGTTCCCCTTCTGAGGTGGGGCTTACCGGGCAGGTCTGGTCCGAGAGGTTCAGGCAGGCATGGACCCAGGAGCTCTCTCTGAAATAGGCTTACATTCCTGTTTATTACCCCTGGTAGTCACTCCTGCGAAACTTGGCCATAGAACACTCAGTGTTCATCCATTCAACCAATACTTCCTGAAGCCTTTTGGGGCCTCGCCTTATACTAGGTGGGAGAAGTCTGGGGACCCTCTGGTGGAGAGACAGAGCTGGTCATTGGCACAGCCCACCATAGCGGTCAGGGCCCGTCAGAGGGGTGCAGGGTTGAGGGAACTGGATGGGGAATGGGGGACTCTGCCTGGGAAATCCAGCTGCATGCAGAAGTGGTGTTAGAACTGGGGCTTTGAACGATGAATAGGAGCTTGCTGGGTGGTGAAAGCATTTCATTTATTTATTCACAAAGGCACTGGTTGTGTTCCAGGCCCAGTGGGTGTGAAACACAGTGGTGAGTCAGCCGGGTGGGTGTCTCTGTCCTTATGAGCGTGGGCAGAGGGGATTGGGTTTGCAGAGCCCTGGAGGCATGAAGGGCACCACTGGAGCAGAGGAGGAATTAGGTGAGGCATGGGAGGTGAGGCCAGGGGGGTCAGCAAGGGCTGGACCCTGGAGGCCCTCCGATACTGGACTGAACTCGGATTCTTTCCTGAGGGCCATGGGAGAGTTTAGAGCAGCGGAGGGTCTGACATGCATGGAAAAGGAGCGTACATCCTGGTGCCTGCCATGGGCCCACCAACCTCTTCCCAGCCTCTCAGTCTGATTCAGGGTATCCCGCCCTCCTGCACACCTGGATGGATGAAAAGGACGCTTCCCACTGGCTCAAGGCCCCATGCGGCAAGAGAGGGGTGCAAAGAAGCATATGTGTGTCCAGCTTGCAGTGGTTCTTGGAGAACCGGGGTCCCCTCCCTCCCATGGATCAGATGAGGAGTCAGGCCTCAGAGAGGGGCAACACCCAAACAAAGTCACACAGCAGCATAGTTAGGCATCACACCTCCCGGCCCGAGCCTTGACCCTCTTTGGAAGAGGAACAAAGGCAGTAGAGAAAGAGATTCGATGATGGAGATGTAGATTTGGGGTGAACGCTGTCCAAGGAGGCCGGCTGGCCTTGGACTGACCATGAATGGGCCAGAGGGAGGAGGTCCTAGGTGTGTAAAACACTGACCTAGCAGTGGTCCTGTTTTTCTGGTGCTGTGTGATCACCACTGATACGTAAGCTCTGTGAGGGCAGGGACTGTGCTTCATTCGCCATTTGGAGGGGAGCATGTGGGTGAACAAGGGCGTGAGAGGGAAGCGGGTGGCTCTGTGGGAGGGTGGCCTGGCTGGAACACGGGCAGAGGGATGAATGAGTGAGTAGATGGATGCAGACGTGAATGGATGGGTAGATGACAATGACTTGGTGGGTGTATGAGTGGGTAGTGGGTGGAAGGCTGAATGGATGTGTGGCTGGGTGGATGGATGGAGGAATGGATGGAGGGATGGGTGCGTGGATGGATGGAGGAATGGATGAAAGGAAGATGGATGGATGGATGGAGGGATGGGTGGGTGGATGGATACAAGAATGGATGGGTAAATGGAAGAATTGGTGGTTGGATAGAGGAATAAATAGCTGGAGGAATGGAAAGAAGGAAGGAAGGGAGGAAGGACGGCTGGACAGATGGATAGATGGATGGGTAGGTGGGAGGGTGGACAAAGGAATAGATGGATGGAAGAATGGATGGAAGGAAAGAAGAATGTATATAGTATGGATGGATGGATGGATGGATGGGAGAGTGGGTGAATGGATGGAGGAATGGGTGAAAGGAAGGAAGGAGGGAGGGAGGGAGGGTGATGGATGGATGGACAGGTGGGCGGGTGGGTGGACAGATAGATAGATTGAAAGGTAGAAGATTGATAGCTACTTCCCCAACATTTATCACTTCCTCCTCACCTGGGGAGCGGGCATGACTGTCAGGTGTGTGGTCTGAGTTTTGGTTTCCATTCCTGGCTCTACCATTCATTTCTGTGTGGTCTCGGACAGGCCAGCCTTTCTCTGACCCTCAGCTTTGTCATATGCAAAAGAGGAGGAATACTGACAGTTGTCTTAGGGAGGAGTTGTAGAAATCAGAATTCTTTTACATAGTGTGGTTGACGTAATTACCGTGAGTCATGTCTTCATATTGTGGGTGTCCTCCACACACGGTCCATCAGATAGTCAACGACTGTTTATCAGGTCTCTGTTATGTGCCAGGCACCGACCTGGACTCTGGGGACACAAAGCAGTCAGGAGAGAGGAGGCATTGACAAGAAACTGGTAAACGAACAAAGATTTAACTAGGAGAGAGTTGTTAGGAAGAAAATAAATTGTGATGTGTGTTGAGGGATGTCAGCTTAGCCGTGTCCAAAGGTAGCCTCTTGGAGGGGGTGACACTGGAGGTAAATTGACCAGTTAGAAAGCTGCTGTTCTAAAGCCAAGGGCAGGGCTTCCCAGGAGGAGGACAGAGCCTGTGCCAAAGCCCTGAGGTCACAGTGAGTTTCTGCAGTGGAGGCCCGTGTGTGGCTGGAGCAGAGTGAGCCAGATGCCAAGAGGGAGTGGGGGAGGGCAGGCCATGCTGGAGCAGGTTGTGTGTCTTGGAGAAGGCTGGGCTTTTCCCCTGAGTGAGGTGGGAGCCATGGAGGCTGTGAGCAGGGGAAGGATGGGGTCCTTGAGGGAGCTCAGAATCTGGGGAGCATGGACTCTGGTCCTTCATTCTCTTGATGGGGAAACTGAGACACAGAGAATTCTAGAACATGGCTGCAGCTTTCTGCCACCATCGGTGCACCCAGTTCCTCTGAGGGGCTCTGATGGACTGGAGGACAATGTGTGGGGTCTGGAAGGGTGAGTGAAGCGGCTACCCCAGAGACCTTTCTCCTTTTCCTGGCAGCCTTTGAGGACAGGGGCTTTACCTCTGAGAGGTGGGGAGGGACCAGAGGAGGCAGCCTCACCACACCTACGGGTCCCCAGTACAACCTTATCCACATGGGGACATGGAGGCTCAGAGAGGGGAGGGCGCCTCCCCAAGGACACACAGCAAGTCCGTCATAGCAGTGTCCCCACCGGAAGGGACTCGGTGTCATCTAGAGCTACGCTCAGTGTGTGAGGGGGCTGCAGGGTCATTTCTTCACCCACATACCCTCCCACTCTCTCAACTGCTTTTATGAGTCCCTATTATGTGCCACCTGTGAGACCTACTGTGTGTCTGCAAGGAGCTCCCTGTGCTGTGAGAGCAGTGGGCACAGGGGTGGAGCTGGTGTAAGTGGTGTGTAGGGGGCAGGGCAGAGAGGGTGTCCCAGCTGGAGGGACAGCAACACCACACAGAAAATCAGGGGAGGGGCCCCTCACACCCATGAGGACAACTGTTTGAATGCAAAACAGAACTACAAGTGTCAGCAAGGGTGGGGGGAAGCCAGAGCCTTGTGTGCGGCTGGTGGAAATGTGAAATGGGGCAGCCACTGTGGAAAACTGTGGCTTTTCCTCAGAAGAGGAAACACAGACTTACCATATGACCCTGCAATCCCACTTCTAGTATCTGCCCAAGAGTGGGAATCAGGGTCTATGGAAATACTCGCACACCCACGTTCACAGCAGCATGATTCACAGCAGCTAAAACATGGAAGCAGCCCAAGTGTCCACGGACAGGTGCATGGATACACACAATGTCGTCCGTGCACACACTGGACTATTACACAGCCTTGAAGAGGAAGCACACCCTGACCCCTGCTACAGCCTGGATGGGCCTTGAGGACACAGAGCTCAGGGACACAGGGCAGATGCTGTGTGATCCCCCTCCCAGGAGGTCCCCAGAGGAGCCCCATCCACGGAGACAGAGAGTGCATGGTGGGGCTCGGGGAGGGGGTGGAGAGTGAGTGTTTCATGGAGACAGAGCTTCCGTTTGGGCAGTTGGAAAGTTCTCAAGACGGAGGGTGAGGACGGCTGCACGACATACAAAAGTGCTTCATGCTGTGAGCTGTGCACACAAAAATGGTTAGAATGGTGACGTTTATGTCACGTGTTTTCTACCATGATTTGGGGAAGAGCTGCATAGAGGAGAGGTGGGGACACTGAGGCAGGATTGGAATCCCAGAGTCCAGCACCCAAGACGTGCAGAGGGCAGTGCTGGGGGGAAATGGCAGGGGCATGGAGGGCACGGGCAGTGGAGGCAGGTTGAGAGAAGAGGACAGTAGGGGGCGGTGGTGAGGCTGGGAAGGGCCGCCAAGCGGGCAGTCTCCGCTCTGACCTGAGGGTCCTGGGGAACATGGCAGTGTTTAGAGTCAGGGAGGGGCAGAGGCAAAGCAGAGCTGGGTGGAGGGACAGCCCTTCATCGACGTGCACAGGAGGATGCGCTGCACGGGAGGCCAGAGTTCAAGAGGAGGCTGAGCTGTGGCCCAGGTGGGAGAGGGTAAGGCCCCAGTGGGCCTGGCCGTGGGTGTGCAGAGTTGGGGATGGCTGGAGCACATTTCAGAGGTGAAATCATCAGTTTGTGCAGGGGAGGTAATGAAGAGGAAGGCATTTGGTGAAGGGGTTCTCACCCGGGACCATGTCTGGGGACATCTGTGCTTGTCCTGACGGGGTGCCCCTGCCAGACAGTGGGGCCCAGGGATGTGCCCAGGAAGATCCCCTAGAGAATGGCCTGAGTCCTGCCCTTGGCCCCCGAGATCCTGCATCCCCTGCCCCGGCCCCTCCGGCCCTCCCCTCCTCCCTCTCCTCCACCTCCCTCACTCTGCTCCGGCCACAGGGCCTCCTCGCTGTTCCTCCCACATGCCAGGGGTGGTGCTGCCTCTGGGCCTTTGAACGGGCTGTGCCCGCCGCCTGGGTGCTGTCCCGCCGGACCTCTGCACGGTTCGTCACCTCCTAGTGACATCTTCTCTCGCCCCGGAGACCTACATGCTTCCTGCCTCGTGGCATTCAAACTTCACCTTCTCAGTGACGCCTTCCCCGAAGACACGGTCCATTATGGGATCCCAGTCCTGCCTCAGTGTCCCCATCTCTCCTCCATGACCTGTGCATGTGGATGGATGGGTGGACAGGTGGTTAGACAGGTGATGGATGGATGCGTGGGGGAATCGATGGGTGGGCAGATGGGTGGATGGATGAGTGGGTAGGCGGACAGATGGGTGCACAGATTGGGGGCATTATCATGGTGACTAAATACACGGGAGGAGTCGAGGTGGCTGTGGGCAGGACATCAGGGGTCCAGAGGGGCCCTCAGAAGCCCCAGTGTGTAAGATTGGGGCAGAGGAGGCAGTCATGGAGGCCCCGGAGCGGCGGCCAGGAGGGAGGAGGTCGGCTTGGAGACAGGGTGTGCCGTCCAGCCTCCAGGAGTGTGAGCCTCGCCCTCTTAAGCCAGGAGCCAGTGGGACACTAGGTGCAGGAAGGGGCAATGAATAAGGAGAGAGCCGGTCAGCCCCGCTGTTCTCAGCAGAGCAGGAGACAGCCTGGGACGGAGAAGTTGGGGGAGAGGGTGGTGAGGTGGCCCCACAGCAGAAGGGAATGTCTTCTATAACCCTTAGTGGAGGCTCAGAGAGGTGAAGTGGCTGGCCTGAGGTCACACAGCAGAAAAAGTCACTGGGAAAGGTTTGATCCCATCCTTACCCCATAATGACAGTATTGAGGCTAAAGATTTAAAAAATGGGGCACCCAGTTTGCAGGGGATTTGAGATCAAAGGGACTTGAAATGGGAATGTGCTTGTTTGGTTGTGGCTGGGGTCTGGGCTGGCCAGGGAAGGAGGAGATGCTGGTGATCAGAGGGAAGAACAAGACGTTTTTTCTGTGTCTGTTTTTCCAGCACAGCTGGTGCATCATAGATGCTCAGGAAATATTGAATGACCCCGTGCCAGGCACGGTGGGAAAGGGGATAAAAACGACTCAGATGTGGTCGCTGCCCTCAAGGAGGTGGTCTGATACCAGCAAGTCAGTTTGAAAATAAAACCATTCCTTTAGTCAACAAGTATTTATGGAGCACCTACTGTGTGCCTGCCTCTATTTAGGTCTTGGGGACCCTGCACTAAACAAAATGTGGGAAAACCCCTGTCCTTGTGGAAGTGACATTTCAGTGGAGGAGACAAATAAAATACAAGCACCCCAATTTTTGAAAGTTTGTGTTACGCCACTTTGCTTTTATGAAAGAGCCACGTTAGGACCTGTTTTCACTTACCAGAGAAATCCACAGAGGATTTTCACTTTCACGAGAAAAGGGGAAAAGCGTCGGTTTTGCAACGAGCCCTTACAGAGGCGTGTGTGCTGCAAGCAGTGGGAGGGGAGAGCCCCGCCCAGGTCCTTCCCTGGGAACCACAGTCAGCTGCTCACCCTCAAGCCGCCAGAGCGCTGAGCGGTGTCTGGAACCACTGTGCTTTATCTCCACTTACTGTGCACCCTTTAGCAGGATGGGTCCTAAGGTGTCAGGACAGCCTGAGAGAGGTTATCTTTTGAGTCTGGGAATGCCCCAAAAGAATTTCCATATAGGCTAGTGGCAATTGTTGCTTAGCTTTATGTCATTTCAGCTTAACGAAAGATTTCATAGGAATGCTCTATTTCCAGAGAGCAGAGGAAACCTGAGCACGACACGTGAGACGGTGCTAAGAGCACTGGAGAAAATAGAACAGGGGTGGGGGTGGGGAAAGGGCTGTAAGTTTAAGCAGGGTGCTCAAAGGAAGCTTCACTAAGGAGGTGACATCTGAGTTGGCACCTGAAGGCAGCGAGAGAGTGAACCATGCAGAGATCTGGGGGAAGCTGATTCCAGAACAGTCCATGCAAAGGCCCTGGGGCAGGCCCATGCCCGGTGTGTTGGAGGAACAGCTAGGAGGCCCGTGTGGCTGGAGCAGAGAGAGTGGGGGGCAGGGTGGAGGAAGAAGGGGGGACTTGGGCTTTGACCTGAAGGAGGTGGGAGCCCTGGAGGGCTGTGGGCCCAGGAGGGGACCTGACTCAGGGGCTCATGGACGCCCTCTGGTGGCCTCTGTGGGGAGGAGGGCCCAAGAGACATGAGTGGGACCTGGGCGAGGTGGACGCTGATGGAAGGCAGGCCAGGATGGAGACCATGAGTAGTGGCCAGATTCTTACTGAGTGTGCTGGGTGCTGGGGACACCTTGCTGACAGCTGCACACCATGTCCCCACCCTCAGGGAGCTGGGGCACTGTGACTTGGCAGTTGTGGCACGGAGTCAGCAGAGCTCTGATGGGAACACACAGGCGCAGCAGAAGCCCATGGGGTCCCTGATCTGACATCATTTGGGGGTGGGGAGCGGGGGGCTCCGTGGGACCTGGAGGTCCAGGAGAAACAAGCCCAGACAAAGGTGAGGGTTGAGGGCGTGTGAGCAACGAGAAGGTGAGTTCAGAGACGGCCAGTGAGAGGTCAGTGTGCGGTGTGGCCAGGCTCAGCTGCCGCCAGGAACATGGCCAGCATCCACTGGGGTCAGTTTCCAGGCCTACCAAGCTCCTTGACGAGGGACAGAAATCTCAGGTTTATGCATGACATAGTTACTGAATAGTAGGAAGGGAAAAAAATTTTTTTTCTCGTTTCAATTTTAAAACAGTTTTTTTAGGTGATGAGATCAGTGCAACACACTTTGGAGACTTAAGTCGTCCCCGGTGCTCTGGGATTTTTGGAAACTCAGAAGCCCTTTACTCCTAGCTTGGGTTCAGCTGCAAGAGTTGTTTCTGGCTTTCTGTGTGACCTCAGGAAAGCTGCTCAGCCTCTCGGAGGCTGGGTTCGCTCATTTGTAACATGGGGATATAAAAATAGCCGATGGGGAGAATAAGGATTCCAGAGAACCCTGGGGACAATCAGGTCCAGGGCTTGGCTTTGCGCACGACTAGTCCTTCCTGGCTGGGCCATCTGGGGGAGTTTTAGCCAGTTTGGGGGTGGGGGGCCCTGACCCTGACGTCCCCCAGTCCTTTTGATGGATCTGAGGGCACAAACCAGATTTGGCATCTTTCTTCCAAACGGCTCGTCCTCCTGCGCCCCCATCTGTATTAGTGTCCTTGGGTGGCCATAACAAATGACCACACATCTGGCTTAAAACAACAGAGATTTACAGCCCTCGTGGCCTGCTGGGGTTGATACGGGCGAGGCGCCTCTGTCAGAGGCCTGGTGTTCACTGGGCATTTACTGTTACTATTATTACCAGTTCGAGTCATGAAATCCCAGAAGCTCAGGTCTCAGAGCAGAGAGCAGAGGGTTTTGGCATGAGGAGGGACTCTCAGGATTCCCTGACCATGGAGTTTCCTCTGTAAGGAGCTGCTGCTTGCTTGCCTCCAGAGGCGGAGAGCTCCCTCCCTCTTCAGAGAGTCATGCTGAGATGAATCTGGTCATTAGGAAACTTCTGTTCATTGAAAAAATCTCTTGCTCCCCACAGAGCCCCCCACTGGCCCCTGCTCTGCCCTTGGGTCTAGAGAGAGCTGTGGGCATTGACCCCCAAGATCAGCTTTGGTCCAGGCTTTGAAACTGGGGGGTGGGTGGGAAGGGAACCACAGCGTTGTCAGGTGCTAAGCATTCTGGGTAGAACCCCAGGCTCAGCCAGCATGGGGAGAGGATGCTGGACGCCAGCCCCGCACCCCTTGTGAATGACAAGGATGGTGTGTGGGTGGGGCTGGCCGGGCTGGGCTCACCGTCTGTGTGACCATGGGCAAATCACTTACCTTCTCTGTGCCCCAGACCCTCACCTGTAAAATGAGCACAATACTAGCAGCAAATTTATGAGGATCAAGGGAGTTTACTGCATATAAGCTTATAGTATTAACAACCAATGAGCCTTAGTAGCTTCACTAAAAGCCCATGCTGGTTAGGAACTCTGTCAGTCTGCTGACGCTGTGGAAACAACGTACCGCAAACAAGGAGGCTTAAAAAACCAGAAACTGTAAATATGCTCTCACAGTCCTGGAAGCCAGAAGTCTGAGCTCGAGGTGTTGATGAGTTCTTCCTTCGGAGACTACGAGGGAGACTCTTATCTAGGCCTTTCTGCCAGCTCGTGACAGGGCTGGGGATCCTTGCCGTTACGTGGCTTACGTGGCTTGTCGATAGAGCCCCCAGATTTGTCTCCTCGCGTTCACGTGGCGCCCTCCCTGAGTGCACGTGTCTGTGCCCAAACCTCCCCCTTCTATAAGGATGCCCGTCCTATTGCCCCGGGCCCCACTCTGGGTCAGTCTGCCCTTAACTAATCACGCTGGCAACGACTCTATTTCCAAATAAGTCCCTGGGGGTTTGAAGAGCAACACATGAATTTGGGGAAGAGGGAAACAATTCAACCCTAACAGGAACCAAAAATCAAGGCTCTGTTGCTAGCCAGAAAGGGGGTAAACACCACATATTTTCGCCAACTAGGAAAGAGAAACCTCGAGGCCAAAAGAACAGGAAAATGTTTCAGCACCAGGGACAGCGGCGAGCAATTCGCTTTTCCTCCCTCTTGGAGTAAACTCACTAGACCCACGGTGATGGACTTGAAGTTTGCTCCAGGATCCGACTCTACCCCCCCAGGGCCAGCACACTCCATGTTCTGCAGATGGGGCTCCAAAAGCAAGAAAGGACCCAAAGAGGAGGGGTTTTTGCCTTTATTTTACATCTCCTGCTGTCCAATTTTTTGCCAGCTATACCTAATTTCTGTCAGGCCTTAGGGCTAGTTGTTTCAGCACCTCTTTCCCTGAAGACTTGGGGGAATTAAAAAATTTTAAAGTAGAAACACCACACACACACACACACACACACACACACACACACACACACACATAAAGAGTGGAAAATCCAGGCACTGATTGGTGCAAAATGTGCACATCAGATATAATCATAAAAGGAAATGCACATGCATATATAAGGAACTCCTACAAGGCAACAAGGTGCCCAAATTCATTAATAACTGTAGGAATGTATGTTAACATTTAAATGACATACAGTGGCACACCCACCATAATGACCGACATTTAAAAGGCTAACAAAACTGAGGGCTGGTGAAAAATGAAGCATTAATAAGATTCTCAGACTCCGTTGGTGGCAGTATACTTTGGCACAACCCACTTTGGAAACTGTGAAAGAAATGATTAAAACTAAGCACATGCCTACCTTATAACCAGGAGTTCTATTCCCGATATGCCTCTGTGCATCAAAATACATGTACAAGAATGTTCCATAGCAGTTTCATTCATGATAGCTCCAAACTGTGGAAAACCCAAATGCCCATACACAGGAGAATGGCTAACAGATTCATAGTATATTTATAGGATAAAATACTACACCGATACAAAAAGGAATTAGCCCTTGATTCACACAACCGCCTGTTGAGTGGAAGACACCAGATAGAAAAGGGTACTAATATGCTGTGATTCCGTTTATATCAGTTCAAAGGCAGGAAGCACTCGACTCCATTGATCAATGATGCATGCCAGAAGGGAAACCAAAATGAAAGCAATGTGGTGGTTATCACAAGATCCCGAGTAGTGGTTCCTCTCTGGAATGGGGGTGATAATCATGGGATGGGGGCTTCCGTTGGCTACCATGTTCTGTTTCATGACCTGGGAAGTGGTTACATGACTGATTATTTGTTACATTGTTCACTTTTACATTCTGCCCTGTATTTTGAGGTGGGGGTTATGTTTATAATAAATCACAATTACAATTTTTTTTATTGTGGTTAAATATACATAGTATGAAACATACCATTTTAACCATTTTTAAGCGTACAGTTCTGTGGCATTAATTAAGTGCATTTACATTGTCATGCAGCCATTCCCACTATCCATTTCTAGAACTTTCCATCTTCCTAAACAGAAGCTCTGTCCCCATGCAGCACTCACTCCCCACCCCTCCCCCGGCCCCTGGCCCCACCACCCACTTTCTGTCTCTGTGGATGGCGCTCCTCCAGGGACCTCCTAGGAGTGGAATCAGACAGGGTCTGCCCTTTTGTGTCTGGC
This sequence comes from Smutsia gigantea, assembly GCA_032199065.1. Lineage (NCBI taxonomy): Eukaryota > Metazoa > Chordata > Mammalia > Pholidota > Manidae > Smutsia > Smutsia gigantea. Next base: position 59,368 of record JAVSCE010003508.1, on the reverse strand, counting down.
TTATGTCACTGAGCACAGTGTCCTCGAGGTCCACCCACATTGTAGCAGGTGTCAGAAGTTCTTCCTTTTTAAGGCTGAGTAGTATTCCAGCTGTGGATGAACCACCTTGTATGTATCCATTCATTTGTGCATGGACACCTGGGTAGCCTCCACCTTTTGGCTTGTGTCAGTAATGCTGCTATGAGCATGCGTGTGTAAATATCTATTCAAGTCTCTGATTTTGATTGCCTGGTGCCCCCTCCCCAGGGCTCTAGGGGACCTCTCAGGCCTGGGGCAGGGACCCCTTCCCATCACCCAGCCCAGCAGGTAGGAGCAGCAGCCTGGTGGGCGCAGCTTCTGTCTGGGGCGCAAGTGGGCACCATGGAGCTTCCTCCAGGGCCTCTGCACTGGGGACCCCCTTGGTGGGGGGACCTGGGGGGTCCGACAGCATCAGAGCAGCCACGGATGGTCTCATTCCTTACACTGTGAAACTGAGCTTCGTAGAGGTTAGAGGCAAAGTCCTGGGGCGGAGCCCACACCCCTGGGTCCATCTTGACACCTGCCTGCAGCCCCCACCCCACCTCGGGCAGGTATCGTTCACAATACCTTTGCTCTCGTTGGTCTTCCTCTGGGGCTTCTCCCTTCTTCCTTCTTTCTGTCTCTGTCTCTGAAGGTGTCTCGTGCCTGAGGTTCTCACGCCTAGCACCGCCCCCTGCCCTCCCTGGCCCCGCCCACCCGAACGTGGTTCAGTCACACCTCGCTCTGGGCCACTTCAGAGATGGCCCCACCCCTTGCCTCTCCTGATTGGCCCTGCGCATTGCCGCCGCACCGCACCCCCTCTAGCTCCGCCCCATCCGCTGCCTGTGTTGATGGACACTTGGGTTGCTTCTACTTTCGGCTTTGGGGAATAATGCTGCTCAGAACGTGGGTGGGCAACCTCCATTCCCCTTAACACCCCCTTTTCTCTCCCCCTCTAGGCTGTGCCTTTCTCACCTACTGTGCCAGGGACTCCGCCATCAAAGCTCAGACCGCCCTGCACGAGCAGAAGACCTTGCCGGGGGTGAGTCCTGGGGATGGGGGCTGGGGGGCCGCTGTCAGCCTGGGGAAGGCCGGGGTCCTTCCTGAGATCAGCTGTGAAGCCCGCATGCCTCGAGGCTCAGGAAGAGGTATAAGGTACAGAGGGACAGAAGTGAAGGCCAGAACGGGCATTTATGGAGTGCCGGCTGCATGCTGTGCCCTGTACCTCACGCCAGAGTGGATCTGTGTGGCTGGGTAGGTTGCATACTGCACAAGGGTGCCTGGACCAGCGTGTCGATGTCATTGGGCTGAGACCTGAAGAGTGAGGAAGCATTAGCAGGCAGAGGGCACAGCCGTGCAAAGGCCCTGGGGCAGGACCGTGCCTGGCATGTGGGAGGAGCAGCGAGGAGGCCTGTGTGACTGGAGCAGAGTGAGGGAGCGGGAGAGAGGGAGGAGGGGAGGGCAGCTCTTCCAACGTGTCATCCCTTGGCCTGTAGGTCATCAGTCCAGTCCTTGCCTCCGTCACGACATGGCCTTGTCTGTATCAACTCTGCTTTTCTCCTGTAATTACATCTGTCATTGGATTTAGGACTCATGCTAAACCCAGATGACTTCCTCTCGAGATCTGTCACTTAACGACGTCTGTAAAGGTGCCTTTTCCAGTTAAAGTCCCGTTCACAGGTTCCATGGGTTAGGACTTGGACATATTTTTAGGGGGCCACCATTCAACCCACTACAGGGAGGTGACCACAAAATGAACAGCCAGATGTAAGGGTGACCAGGGGCAGCATCGCCAGAGAGAACCAGGTGACCTGCGGTAGTGACTTACAGGAGGGAAAACAGGGTGACTTCTTGGAGGAGGGCGCATTTGAGCTTCATCTTGAAGGACTGTGGCAGATGGAGACGGAGATGGGGGTGGTGTGGGGACCAAGCGTACCAAGACTTGGGGGCAGGAAAGTGTCGGGGCATGTTGTTGAAAGTGCAGGAACACACGAGAGCCTGCGTTGTCTAGAGGAGTTTATATTAGGTTAGGAGGGAAGATTCTGCCCCCAGGGAACCCTGGACGATGTCTGGGGACATTTGTGATTGTCATGAGTGGTAGGTGCCACTGGTGCGGAGTGATTAGAGACCAGGATGCTGCTTTACACCCCCCAGTACCCAAGATGGCCCCCCATGATAATTATCCAGCCAAGGTTGAGAAACCCTGATCAGGAGAATGTGAATTCTCTAATAAGTCAAAACCCTGATAAGTCGCTGGTGAATGTTCTAATAGACATCTTATGCAAGCCACATACAGCTTTTAAATCTTTCTGGGAGCAACATTTAAAAAGTAAAAAGAAACAGGTGACTTAATTTTAACACTGTATTTCATTTTAACCCAATATCTTAAAAATCTTATTAACAGGCAGTCAATATAAAAATTATTATGTATTGGTTCACATTCCTTTTATTTTCATCCAGAATGTTCCAAGATCTGGTGTACTGTATACTCCCACTCCATCTCAACTTACACGACCATTACCAGAAATGCTCCATCTGTATTTGCATTTTATAAAATTGACAGTTGGAAAAATAGATTCACATACCCAAGTTGTTTTACACGTACTTTAAAGGTTTTCCAAGAATGCAGTGGGGTATCAGCTTTTAGATTTAGTTTTATATTTATATTAATCATAATTAAACAAAATTTAAAATTCCATTCCTTGGTCCCACACCACATTTTAAGTGTTTGGTGGACACCTGTGGCTGGTGACTGCTGTATTGGACAGTATAGTTCTAAAATGTTCTGGGCTGAAGGTCAGCAAAATTTTCCTGTAGAGCATCAGGGAGTACATTTTCTTGGCTTTGCCTGTGTACTGCCTCTGACACAACCACATAAAAGAAACCACAGACAACACGTAAATGGATGCGCCTGGCTGTGTACCAATAAAACTTTATTTGTAAAGACATACAGGGGGCCAGAATGGCGTTGTAATTTGCGGATCCCCATTTTACACCTTGCTCTGTCCTATAGAACTTTCTGCAATAATCAAAGTGTTCTGTGCTGTCTGGTACCATCTTGGCCATAAGTTCCGTGTGACTATTGAAGCCTTTGAAATGTGGCAACTGTGACTTAGGAACTGAATCTTTAATATTAATTCTAATAAACTTAAATTTCAGCTTAAACCGTTACCTGTGGCTAGTGGCTACCACAGGGATAGCTCAAATCTAGAAAGCTCTAGATCAGGAGTCAGCTACTGTGTTAGGCAGCACGGATCTAGAATGTTCTAGACTGGGGGCTAGCTGTGGCTAACAGCACACACCTTGAATATTCTAGACCAGGGGTCAGCTACCATGTTAGCACAGATCTAGAATGTTCTAGACTGGGAAGGGGTCAGCTACTGTGTTAGACAATACAGGCCTAGAATGTTCTATACCCAAGAATGACAAATGTTCTAGACCCAAGAACATGACGCAGGGCCATCATATGTCTAGATTGGTCACCGTCGCCAAGCCCTGAGGGGTCACCTCACCTGATGCCATGTCAGCCAGGGGTACGGGACTGCTACCAGCCCTGTTGACAACGAGGGACCCAGCAGAGTGAGGACTGCAGCTCCATCCACCCCACTCCACAGGCCTTGAACCTCTGGCTTGTCTGCTTTTGGTTTCCTGAGGGTCGGCCCTTGCCCTCCTGGAGGGGATGGCATATGTTTGACAAATAAGTAGAAGGCGGCTCAGAGCTGGACCCTGTGGATGGAGGGTGCCCTGGAGGGGACCCTCTGCCCCCCAGGCCTGTACAGCATTCTCCAGAAAGGGGGCCTGGCTTCTAAAAATTAGTTCTTAAAATTAGAAAAATAATACTATGACCGCTACAGAGCTGGTCCTCAGAACCCACCCCCATCCCACATCTCCAAGCTGGAGCCCCGCTCTTTCTGGTGGAACAGCCTCTATCGTGACTTTTGTCCTGTAACCAACTTCTGCTTTTCTTCGTGGTCTTAGCACTTACAAATACATCCCCGAAATATTGGGTGACTCTCTCCGATTCTGCTTTTAAACTAATGTGAGTGGAATCATATTTTATGTAGTCCTCTCCATCTGCATCTCACTCCTTTAGTCTGATGCCGATGAGGTTCACCACCACCTGTCCGTGTTGCAAGCACCAGCGGCTGGCGCTTCGTCGGTGCCGTGGAATATTCCACGCACGAACCCAGCTTATCTGCCTATTCTGTGGGTGGTCTTTTGGTTTGCGCCATCACACAGAGAGATAGGACAGAGCTGGCCCATCTGCGTGTTGGTGGACACGCACCACGTTTCCATGGGGCGCAGACCCAGGAGTCCCCCCTTCCTGAGTGTATGTGCCTTGGGCCCCTGAGCTGACCCCCAGGTGAGTCTCCCGCCCCCGAGGACCCCCGCAGGGATGGAATCAGCCTTTCAGAAGAAGAGCTGGGGTACAGGATGAGGAGGGCGGGGGCTGTCGGGGAAGAAGGGCCCTCGCCTGTGAGCTGCATCCGCGGGTGTCTGAGCCCCTCCCCAGGCATCTCTGCCAAAAGATGAGTAGCAGCTGCTTGCTGAGGTCTGCCCCGGGCTGGAAAAGGCCCCCAGCCGGCTCCCCTGCCCGGGCTCACCCGCACACATAGCCAGGGAGTGAGGGGCCGGAGCTGGCCCACCCCAGAGACCAAGACAGCCAGCATCCCTCCTGGCCCCTGCCCCCCAAAGTGTGTGAGAGTTGTGTGTGCGCGTGTGTGAGAGAGAAAGCAGACGGTGTGGCATGGACGCGTCTGTCTTTTTACAAACCAGGAAGGGCGTGAACTCGGTTGTTTGCTGGCTCTGCGCTTCCTGTCCCCGCACCTCTAGGGCGCAGCCGTGCCCCTTCCATAATGCTGCTTTCTGAAGAGCGATGCCCCTCTTTCCGGTTCCCTCCCTGAGTGTGACAGCAGCATCCATGGGGGACGTAGTTTAATCAAATCTCAGCATTCTGGAATAGGATCCTAAACTGAATAACGGAATCCCAGAGTAGATCCTGGAACGGATGGCTGGACCCTAGAATCCATGCGGGGCGGAGGCCTCAGGTTCCAGGGCACATTCTCCCCTGGCTGGCAGACTCCAGACAGGCTTCTTCGGATACGGAGCGCATCCCGTGCGGGCAGCGCTGAGCCCACCAGGGGCTGTGCCGTTTGAGCATCTTGGGGGCAAGGCACACCCCAGACCTGGAGGCCGCCCTGATGCTCCTCTGAGCACCCCCAGAAAGGGGTGAGTGTGTCTGGCTGTGGGTCTCCCCTTCTGAAAATCCCTCTTTGCACACAGAGATCTCTGAGGTGGCCCCTCACGGGATCCACCCCCATGTCCCATGACTTGGCTCAGAGGCAAGCCAAACCTGAGAATGGGTGAGGGACCCCAAGGCTGCGAACGTCTAAATGATTCAGCCTTCCCAGGCCTCTGTTTCCTCATCTGTGAAACGGGATCACAGATTCTGTGAGGTGATGCATGCCCGGCACTGAGTCCCGACAGGAGTGCGGCCTGTGTGTGCTTGAGGAATGGAGGAGCAGTCCCGGGCTAGTCCGGCTGCAGGACTCTAGACCAGTCAGGGTGTCTTTCCGAGCCTGTTTGGTCCCCTGAAATGGATTAGTGTGGACACGTCTGTTGTGCTTTTAAGCTAATGTGGAGGACCTGGCACGCCACCCCAAGGGCAGCACGGAACCAGGGAAGCACCCAGAGCAGGAGAGGGTTGGCAAAGGTGGGGCTAGAACCTTGGCGGGGGGAGAGGAGGAGGCTGGACCGGTGGTGTGAGCAGCCCAGATGGGGGTCCACTTTGCTTCCTTAACCCTCCCCACCAGCTGGAAACAACCCAGTTGGGGCGTCCCTGGGTCCCCATCTTCTAAAGACACAACTTTGCAAATCCATGAGAGCCTTTGGAGCCCCAGCCTTACACCTGGAGACGCCTGCATTCCCTCCCCTCAGTGGCCTCCGTTTCCCCATCTGTAGTAGACACAGTTCAGACATAAGAGGCCCTGTTTTCCAGTGGTGTATGACTTGGTTGAAGTCACCCAGCAAAAGCCGGGGGACAAAGCAAGGACTGGATCCCAGTCACTTAATGTGTACCCACCCCAAAGACACAGACATTCCCAGAGCGCGCCCCGCAGGATTCTTGGCTGGAGGGATGGCGAGGTCCTAAGAGGACTCTGAGGAAACCCACAGGAGACTGGGTCTCTGCTTCTGGCTTTCTGACTTTCTCCACTCCCTTTCCCATTTGCCCACCTGCTCAATGGGAATGTTTCTAGCGGATGGAGGTATTGCTCCAACATGAGAAACTGTCTCCCTTTCTTCCCCAACAAAACTCCAACTGATACTTCAAAACCCACCGCAGATGTTCCATCTTCTGCGAGACCCCAAGATAGCCTTTGGCCTTCACTATTCTCTGCTTTAGGCTCTCCCAGCCCTTGATCCCTTCCTTTGCTGCAACCCTGACCTGCCTCTGTCTCCTCCTCTGCTAGACTAGTGGGGTCCTTCCTGGAGCTGCAGAATTACTCTTCGTGGGGCATTCGGGGAATGTTGTTGAATAAATTAAAAGAGGGAGGGAGGGAGGGGCAGGGAAGGGATGCAGCTCTGGGGAGCCAGAGAAGGTGGAGGAGGGAGGGAGGGCACCCGGCAGAGCCCTGGGTGGGACAGATGGAGAGAGGGAGCCGGAAGAGGGTGGGCAGAGCCAGGTGGGCGGCCAGGGGCGACGGGAGGGCTAGGCTGTGGGGAGACCCAGCTCCCCCCCGGCACTCCTCTTCCAGGCTGGGGCGGGCAGCGCCGGCGGGCCGGCCTCTGGCGGGCGGATCCACAGCGCCCGCCGGGGCGTTGGGCGCGGGACCGGGACGTGCGAGCGGCGTGTGCGCGCCTGTGCGCCCAGGGCGGCCGGGCGGGCGGCGGCACGTGGATGCCAGCCGGGCGCGCATCTCCAGGCCGGTGGGTAAGGCGGGCCGCGGGGCGCGGACGGCCGGGCCTGGGGCCTCGGCTTTCGAGCGGGGGGCCAGAGAGGAGGGGGCTGCCCGCCTGGCTTCTCCGGGGCAGGGCGGGAACCCCTCCCCGCGCCGAGCTGACCCGGGAGGGGGAAGGGGCCTCCCAGTTGGAGGCGGAAGGTCCCAGGCTGCGCAGCGGACGGGGGAGGTGGGGAGCAGGTACCCAGGCGGCGAGAATGGGGTGGAGTGGAGGGTGCTGGGCCGGGGGCAGGTTCCCTCCCCGGGGCCCCCCCTCCCCTGGCTCATCCATCTCCAGAAGATTATATTTAAATATCTCTTTTGTGCAAGGCAGGAGCTGGGCTCGCCCCTAAGAGGCGGTTTCCATGGCAACAACAATTGCCAGCTTCCGTGTGGTGAATCAGCGTTGCCATGGCAACCCCATCCTCATCTGCCCAAGGTGCTGGGAGTGGGGAGGAGGTGAGGGCCAGCGGAGGCGGGGTGGGAGGGCTGGGGCGCAGGAGGCTGGAGCTCAGGTGCCCCCTCTTCCCCCACCCCCGTTTGTCGCCTCAGCCCCCAAACTGGTCCCATCTGGTTGAAATAATCTCTCCTGCTTCCAGCCTGTGGGGTGTGGTACCCAGGTGGAGAGGCCCAGGGTGTGTGGGGCGTCCACGGGGGTGAAGGGGGACATGGTTCGCTCCATTCCCAAGCGGTCGGGATCCCTCTGAGGATGGCTGGGTGGCAGGAATTGGGGACACTGGACGGGTGAGACCGAGGCCTCCCTGGTTCTGGCGCTTCCACAGCTGATTTCAAATTAAGGAGCCCATATGTGCCCAGGACACACATTCAGAAAGGGGGAAGATTTTAGAAGGGGGAGGGGCTCGGAGACGGGGCTCAGAGCTGGGACAGGGTCTGGGAGAAGGGGAAGGAGACTTGGGGGTTCAGAGTTGGAGAGCAGTCTCTACTCATGGGATTCGGTAGAACCCCTAAGTTTGAAGTCTAGGAAACCTTAGTGCCTCGACTTCCCCACCATGAACTTGCATAGATGACTTCTCTGGGCCTTTGACATTTTACAGATTTTGACATCTTTTAAATGGGGTGAAAATCGTGCCTCTCTGAAACTTGCTGGGCAGCTGTCCTGTGTTGAGAAAACTGACATTTATCGAGCACTTTTTCTGAATGTCGGTGGGGACCTCCTCTGAGAGTGGCTGGCCCGGGGGCGGGGAGGAAGAACTCATTCCGACCTGGGCCTGGCGTGGAGGGACCAGGTTCCTTTCTGTGCTGCTGGGTGTCAGCCACTTCCTTCTGAACAGCTCAGCTCAGCAAGCTTATCTGATTTTTTCATGTACCCTGCCCTATGTGAGGTGATTCCATGGCTCCCAGGCTGGAGGGAGACAAAGCAAGACATAGATGCTTCCTGCCCTGAGTCAGAGGGAGGAGGAACCCAGGGGTGGAGGGAGTGCCTGTGTGGGGTCTTTTAAACTGGGTTTTGAAGAATGAATAGGAGTCTCACAAGAGACACCAGGTTCGGGGGGGATTCTGTCCTAGGACCAGTGGAGAAGCAAATGCCACCTCTATCCCACATCCCTCAAGTCTGCTTTCAAATATCTACATTAGCCCATACCCATGGCTGGGGAAATTTGGGCGTGGGGATTAGGGGAGAATTTCTTCCACCGAACATATTTTCAGTACTGGGGGTGGGAGGCAGAAGTGTCCAGAAGAGAGTCCACAGACTGCAGACTGGTTCCCTCGGGTATGACAGCCCTCCTACCCAGGGCTCAGGGAGCTGACTAAAAGTAGTACTTACCTTGATGTGTCAGTCAGCTACTGCCAAGTAACAAACAAATCCGGCTGTTGTATTAGTTCATGATTCTGTAGGTTGGTAAGCTTAGGCTGGGCTCAGCTGGGCAGTTCTTCTGCTGGTCTCGCCCTGGGGTCACTCATGCACCTGCCCTCAGTTGGGGCTGGCCTGGGGCTACCTGGACAGGATGACCTCCCTCCCATGTGCCCTCTGTCTGCTGGGCCCCTCTGTACACAGGTCTCCTGTCCTCCTGTAGCTCACCTGGGCTTGCCCCTCTGGCAATCTCGGGGTTCCAAGGGTGAAGCTGTGAGGAAGTGAGGCCAAGGCCCAACACCCCCACAACTTCACTGCCACTACATTCTGTTGGCCAGAGCAAGTCACATGGCCGAGTGCAGATGGGGAAACACATTCCAGGTCTTGAGAGGAACTGCAAAGTTGCATCACATACAGGGGCTCAAGGAGTCGGGCCATCTTTGCAATCATTCTGTCACACCTGGGACACGAGGAGGCTTCCTGGAGGAAGGGATATTGTTACTGGGCTAGAATCTTCCAGACAGCATGAGCAGAGCTGTGTAGGTGAGACCATGTGCCACTTGGTTTGACTGGGGTGCTAGTTGCTGCTGATTAGTGGGATGCTGAGGCTGGGGAGGAGGGCAGGGGTGCCCAGCAAAGCTCAGGCAAAGCCCCCACCCATGATACCCCTACTGCCGACCTTGACCACCCCCCTCCTCTGTCTCTCCACAGATGGCGCGGCCAATCCAGGTGAAGCCTGCAGACAGCGAAAGCCGCGGAGGTAGTTGTCATCTCTCCGTGGCTGCCAGGCTGGGGGTGGGTGGAATGGGGGGGAGGGAAAGCCCTCCACGGAAGGATGCAGCGGTCATAAGCCTGCTCACACACCTAATGGTATGGGGCTGAGGCTGCCGGCTGGGGCAGGGGTAGGAGAGCGGGGGATGTGGCTCTCTCCCTAACCACCGTGCCACCGGGCCAGGAGTCAGGGGTCTGGCCAGGTCCAGCTGCTTCCCCCTAGAGCCTGAAACTTGCCACTCCTGTCAGGGTGCAATTATGGAGGCTTCATACGCAGAGGGGATGGGGCCCCTAAGGGGCTGCAGGTTGTTTTCTGGGCTGTGTGTGTACGGGTGCACATTCGTGTGTTGGGGCAAGTGCACCTGTATGTGTATGTGAGCATGCACACCTGGGCAGGCCCGCGTGTGGATGTGTGCGTGTGTGCATGCCTGTGTGTGGCTGGTGGGGCGTGGGGGGAAGGTGGGAGTGCAGCCTGCTTGTGTGCCCGTTGGCCTGTGCGTGGGAGCATATGTTGGAGCGAGTGTGCTGGACTGTTCCAGGCTGGGCATGTGGGCGTGCAGGCCGAGGGGCTGGTGTTTGCGTGGGTCTGGACCCACGTGGTGGGGGTGTGCCCATAAGGGGCATGCTCAGCTGTCTGTCCCCAGTGGGACCCAAAGTTAGTGGTTCTTGGAGATATTTTCGTATACCCTCCCTATCTCAGGTGGATTGGGGACTGAGGCAGAGCAGCCAGCCTTGGAGGGGGTGTGTGAGTTGGGCTGTTAGGACCCCTGTGTATGTGTAGGAGCCTGGGTCAGTGTTTCTGGGCAGGGAGCCTGTTTTCCCACTTTCCAACCTGACTGACAGGGTGGGTCAGAGATTAGAGAGGTGGCTCTGTCTGTCCCAGTCTCTTTATCCTGTTTGTCTGTCTGTCTGTCTGTCTTTCCACACCCCCAGTCTCTTTCTCCTCCTCTTTCCATATCTCTGCTTCTCTCTCCTTACCTGTTTCTGCTCCTCTCCATGTGTCTCTGCCTCTTACTGTCTCTCTCTCTCTCTGCCTGCCTAGGTCTCTTTCAGTCTCTCCCTTTCTCTCCTTGTCTCTTTCTGCCTGACTCTCAGGCTCTCTGCTTCTGCGTCTCCCTCCCTCCCACCCCCATGAGTGACAGCTGCCAGAGAACAGGTTTCCATGGTAACCCAGCTCACCGTCGCTGGGCGGTGAAGCTGCCACGTTCCTGATTACAGGGGAGCAGCGCAATTAGAGAGGGCAGGGTTCTGGCGCCTCACCCGGGAGATGCTGGCCCGGACTGGCCCCTGGCGTTACCCTTGGGCAGGTCCCAGCCAGTCTCTAGCCAGGCACACAGCGCGGCACCCACCCCAACCCCAGCAGATGGGGACTCCCGGCCCCCCAGGCACATGGTCCTGCGCGCACACAGGCCCTCACCCACTCAGCAGACACTGCTTGCCTGGCCCCTCCTGTGCCCCACCAGGTGGGGTGGGGAGCTCTGCGTGAGGATGCAGGGGTCGTCAGCGCTCGCCCCTGCCTGGGAAACCTAGATGACAGCAGACAGACAGGCACCCAGGCCAGGCAAGGCAGTTCCTAACCCTGGGCTCTCCGAGGGCACGGGAGGGAGGGATCCTCTCCGCCCAAAGGGTGGGAGAGGTGGGACAGAGGCCCGGAAGGATTGAAGGGAGGGCTTTCCAGGCGGGCGCAGCTGTGTGAGCAAAGGCGGGGAATGGCACCACGCAGGCAAGGGGAGTGTGGAGAGACCCAGGGCAGGGAAAGCGTGTGGCTGTGGCCTCCCCGCACACGCACAAAGGGGCGCCCTGCATGCACTGCTGCCTCTGCTCTCCATTGGAGGCCCGGAGAAATCCCGGAGGCCTGGACTCGGCTGAGGGGGTGTCTCCGCCCGCAGGGGACCGGAAGCTGTTTGTGGGGATGCTGAACAAGCAGCAGTCAGAGGAGGACGTGCTGCGGCTGTTCCAGCCCTTCGGGGTCATCGACGAGTGCACTGTGCTCCGCGGGCCTGACGGCAGCAGCAAAGGTGACCGTGGACGGCGGGGTGGGGCGCGTGGGGACGGGGCCTGGCCCGCGGAGGTCAGGCTGGTTGGGCGGAGCGAGGCTGGGCACTTGAAGGAACAGAGCTGGCTCAGGGGGCCGGGGATGGGGGGGAGCAGGTTGGCTCCAAGGGGCAGGGCGGGGCCAGTACTTGGGGCCAGCGGCCGGATGGAGGCGGGGCCTGGCGTGCGGGAGGTGGGTTGGTGTGGGCGGGGCCCATGGGAGGGAGGGGCCGAGCCGTTGAGAGGACAGGCCTGGCTGGGGCGGGGCTTGGCCTTCAGGGGCGGGGCCTGGCACGTGGTGGGCGGGCCGGGCCGGGCTGGCGGAAACTGTGCGGTCCCACCTGGTCCTACCTGTGCGCCCTGTCCGCGTGGGGCTGCGGTGCTCACCCGACTGTCCACGGGACTGTCAGTTTGGATCTGTCTGTGTTCTGGGGCCTATCCGCCTCATCTGCCTACTCTGCTGTACCATCTGGGGGTGATTGATTAATCATCTCCAACGACTTGTCCTCCTGTGTGCCCACGTGACTCTGACGAGGGTTCAGTGTCACTCCACCTGCGTCTCCTAGTCTCTGTTTTGTCGCCTGCGTGTCCGGATGACCATTTCTGTCTGGTACTCCGTATGTCTGGTGTTCTCTGGCTGTCTGTCCGCCCGATTCTGCCTGTGGGGCTGGCCGTCTGCGTCACCCCTTCTGGTGACCTTTCATCCCCATGTCCCCAGCTGCGCTCACCTGGTGTATCTGTTTGGGTCTGAGTGTGTCTCTGCCTGCGTGTGCCCACAGGATCTGTATGCATTGATCTGGTGGCTTGTCATCTTGATTCTGCATATCTGGTTACAGCTCTGGTTCTCACGGTATCAGTGGCCGGCGGGCGTTCTCAGAGCCTGGCCCCATCACTGTTCTAACGGGCAGGACCCACCTCCCCTACTGTGAGTCCCCCTGGTTGTGTGTTTGACAGACAACTCTGGGGGATGCTGAACGAGCAGCAGTCAGAGGAGGACATTTCTGATTGCATGGATGACCCCCTGGTTGTGTGTGCTCGTCTGGCCCTTTACTGTCCAGCTGTCTGTCTGAACAAGTGGCTGGCAGGCTCTCTTGTCTGACTGTCTGGCCTTCTGGCTGCCTGTGTGTGACACTGGCTGGCCATCCAGAGATTCCAGCCTCCCTCGTGTAGCCTCTGCCCGCACTGGAGACCCTGCCGCTCCTCACCACATCTCCTTCTCTTGGGGCAGGCTGTGCCTTCGTGAAGTTTTCCTCTCACACGGAGGCCCAGGCGGCCATCCACGCCCTGCATGGCAGCCAGACCATGCCGGTGAGTAGGAGCCGCTCTGGGCCACGGTGGGGGGCATGGGGCAGGGGTGATGGGGCAGGGGCAGAGTGGGCTCTGTCCCACCCTCTGACCTCCAGGAGCCCCGACTCTTCTTCAGAGAGACCACTGGTGGAGAGAGAGGTGCAGTTTCTGACAGTGGTGTGGGTGTGTACATGTGTGTATGAGCATGGGTGTATTGTGTGAGGGTGCATGAGTGTGAGCATGCATGGTACGTGTGTGCAAGAGGGTGTCTCAGAGGGAGCAAGACCTGGGGCCGGGCAGGATTTGCTAAGGCCAGCAGGGGGACATGGCAACAAAGATGGGGTGAGCAGTAGGAATGGGCAGGCCCCAAGGAGCAGGGAGGACTGGGCTGCCAGCACCTGCATTGGAAAAGCACGGGACTCTATGGCAGTGGGGCCCCGGAGGGTTCCCAAGGGAGGGAAGGGGCCAGGTTGGCTGGAAATGCCCCTTTGGGGCCAGAGTGGGGGTGGGGGGCAAGAACAGAGCAGGGAGCTTGTGGGTCTGCAGTGGTGAGAGGCTCGGGAGAACCACCAGGCTTTAGGACTGGCCCTGCTCCCCAGAAAGGCGGCCCCAGGAGCCGCCATCACTGTACTTAAATGTCCTAATCTGCCACGGGGAAGACGGGGCCTTGGGGAACTAACTCCTCCCTGAGTTGTTCCCGAAAATGTGTGTGAAGTGCAGAGTGGGCTCAGAGTCTGCCCTCTCTTGCTCTCTGGGTCTTCAGGCAGCAGGTCCAGGCCCTGGAGGGGCAGGAGTCCACTCAGCACAGGCCTTGCTTTCCGTGCCCAGAGCTGTCCACTGGGGGCGCTGGGAAGAGCAGCAGGGACTGAGCTGGCCATCAGAGGGGGCATGTCAGCCTCTCCGGTGGTTGGATCCTACACCTGTTTTTGAGAGTGTGGCAGACAGGGTCCTCCACTGTGCCCCAGATAGAAGCCCCGGGGCCCGCACGCCCCACCTGTGCCACACAGGTGGCTGCACGACCAGATGAGGGACCCAGGACGTTGATCTCCGAGCTGCCCTCACTGTGGTGTCCGGGTCCTGTGGCTATAGGCCCATGGCGTCCACACCCCTCAGCCGAAGGTCCCAGCTGGTGTGGTCCCGGGAATCCCAGCGTCTTGGCTACCTCCCTCCTCCTTTCCCTCCCTGCTTGCCGCTGCCCCTGCAGGGTGCCTCCTCCAGCCTGGTGGTCAAGTTTGCTGACACGGACAAGGAGCGAACACTGCGGCGCATGCAGCAGATGGTGGGCCAGCTGGGCATCCTGACGCCGTCCCTCACCCTGCCCTTCAGCCCCTACAGTGCCTACGCCCAGGCTGTGAGTGACCCCAGCAGACACTCTTCTGTCTCCAGCAGGGCTCCTGAGACCATCTATTCAGTGTTGAGGGCTCCTGCCTCTTTGCCCATCGTTGTCTCTTGTCCGGTCTCTGACTCACAGTCCTATTCTGGCTGTGGCTGAGCCCCCAGCCCAGGCAGAATCCCAACTCTGAACTGACATGACCCCCTCTTGCACACACACACACACACACACACACACAAACTCACACACCATTCACTCCCATGCTCGGCCCCTAAATCCAGGCTCGGCCTCACACCCACACAGAGCATCTAAATCCAGGCTGCCTCTACCCTGAGACCCAACCTCGGCTAAGGTCGGTGTTGGCTGATCCCTGATCCGAGACCAAGCCCAAATTCCTGGGACCTGATCCTAGACTGAGCCTTGATCCCAGGCTGAGCCCCAGTTCCTCACTGAGTCCTGACTCTGGCCTGAGGCAGGACAGCCAGCCTGACCCCCTGCAGTTACTGGAGGACCAGGGCTGCCCCCAGGAGCCCCCAGCCCAGGCAGGCGCCACCCCGACTGTGCACGCTGACTCTCTCTCCGCCCCCAGCTTATGCAGCAGCAGACCACGGTCCTGTCCACCTCGGGCAGCTACCTGAGCCCCGGCGTGGCCTTCTCACCCTGCCACATCCAGCAGATTGGCGCTGTCAGCCTTAACGGGCTGCCTGCCACACCCATCGCCCCCGCCTCCGGTGAGCGTCTGCCAGGGACTCACGGACGGGTGGGCAGGGAGGGGGCAGGCCCAGGCTCCCCATGACGCTCTTCCGCTCCACAGGGCTGCACTCGCCCCCACTGCTGGGTACCACCGCTGTGCCCGGCCTCGTGGCTCCCATCACCAACGGCTTTGCTGGTGTGGTGCCATTCCCCGGTGGGCACCCCGCCCTAGAGACCGTGTATGCCAATGGCCTTGTGCCCTACCCAGGTAACTCGGGTGGTCCCGCGGGACCTAGGAGAGTGGCGGGGGGCAGGAAGGGTGCCTCTGGGACTAGCATGAGTCCCTCTACCATGGTGCCCAGGGAACAGTGGGGCAAGACAAGGGAGCCCAGCTGAATAGATGTCAACTGTGGGCACAGAGAAAGAGGCTGTCACAGGGTGAGCAAACATCGGCGCTTTCTGTCTGGACATTGCTGGGCTCAAATGCCAGTTGGGTGACCCTGGGTGGTTTCTTTAAGTCTCTGAGCTTGTTTGCTCATCTGAGAAATGGGACAGATCATCTCGCGAGGTTACACTGGCAATGAAATCAGTAGGAAAACGCTTAACACGTCACTTGTACCAAAACTGGCAGCACCAATCGAATCATTACTGTTTGGGAGGATATCGGCACCATTCATTCAGTCCTGACCACGCACAGCTGTGGGCTGGGCCCTGCCTTCATGAAGCAGAGATGCCCACTCTCCCTACTCTATACCACAGTTTCAGGGCAAGCATCTTTCAACACCTTGCTTATGTAAAGTAAGTCATCTGTGTTTCTCCACCGAGGAAGATTTATTTTTATTTCGAAATGATCAAAGCTTACAGGGAGTTTCAAAATTAGTACAGAGAGGTCCCAGGACCCCTTGCCCCTTTTCCGCTGGTGCTGACATCTTACAGTGTCAGACCTGGGAAGAAACTGACATTGGTACAGGACAATGAACCCAACAGGAGACGGAGACCTTATTCAGTCTGCACCACATTATACAGACACTCGTGTGTGTGTGTGTGTGTGTGTGTGTGTGTGTGTGTGTGTGTTCACACGCGTGCGTGCGCATGCGTGTGGTTCTGTGCCATTTTATCACAGGTAACATCCATGTAACCACAACCAAGATACAGAACTGCTCTGTCTCCACAAACTGATTCATTCATGAGACCTTTTTAGAGTCACTCCCCACCCCCAACTCTACCCGGTCCTCTAGCGACCTCTCTCCGATTGAGCAGAATCTTTTGTCTGAATTTTCTCTGGACGCCAGCTCTGGTGATCTGGACAACCTCTCCCCACCTACCACACACCCACAGAAGGTCACAGCCACACGGGAGATCCACAGGGTGCCGTGAGGTGCTGGGAAGGAGAGAGGGGAAGGGACAGTGGTGGGTGGTGATCTGCAGCAGAGGCCTCAGATCCTGGGGAATTCAGAGAACAAAGGGGAGGTACAGGGGGGCGCAGGCCAGGGAGAGAGAGAGATGGAGTGATGAGTAAATATTGCTGGAGTCCTGTTTGGCTTCTGCCATTTCCTATCTGAGTGGCCCTGTGCCAGTCGCTTCACCTCTCTGGGTCTCAGTTTCCCCACCTGTAAAATAGGGGTCGTACCTGTAAACCAGTTACGCAGAGTGAAGCTGGGGCGGGTGTCTGTTGCTCTCCTTCCGGCTCTTAAGGATGGGGTGGTCTGCTGCCCCGCCCCACTCAGCCCCTCCGTCTGCCCCGCAGCTCAAAGCCCAACCGTGGCTGAGACCCTCCATCCTGCCTTCTCCGGAGTCCAGCAGTACACAGGTAGGGAGGCAGCCGGGCCCCGCCCCTCTCTAGGCTCCTCCCCAGAGGGGCGGGCCCTCCCGCCCCGCCCCGCCCCGCCCCACCCCACTTCCTCAAGGGCCTGGCCACGCCCCCGCAGTGCCGCCCTCTCATTGGTCCTTCCTGCTAGTGCCTAGCCACTCCCGCTTCTGGCTCTGGCCCAGTCCAACTGTTAGCCACACCTCCTCCCCGCCCTTCAGCATCTGGCCACACCCCATCTTGCCCTTCCTCAGCCAAGGCCCCGCCCACCGCTCTTCCTAAGGCCAGTCTGGGCCACGCCCCCTTTACAGCCCCGCCCATTCCTCGCGCGGCCCGTCCCTCCGTGGCCCCGTCCCGCCGCCCCGGCCGGCCTCACGCCTGCGCCTGTCTCGCCCTGGTTTCCGCAGCCATGTACCCCGCCGCGGCCATCACGCCCATTGCGCACAGCGTCCCCCAGCCGCCACCCCTCCTGCAGCAGCAGCAGCGAGAAGGTGAGGGGCCGCGACCCCCTGGGCTAGCCCCGATCACATTGGAGGAACGGTGACCCCACCACCGCCAGCCCCCTCTCTCCAGGCCTGGACAATTCTCTGAAATTTTGGAGAGGAAACTCGTTTTGAGTTTGGGGGTGGGGTGATGAGGTATCTGGGATAAACTGAGGCCTCCTCAGTAAAGTCCAGGGAGGGGGGAGTTAGATTGAGGAGTAGGACAACGTAAAGTAAAATCCCCTCAGTTCAGACGCGTGACCGCATGACGCCCCGTGCCTCAGTTTCCTCATCTCCAGCACTGGTGCATACCTGGGACGTGAGCAGTGGCCGCTCCTGACACACATATGCGCTCAGCATCCAGAGAGACCTTCCTCTTTGTAAATCCAGACACTGGGTGTGGGGGCAGAAGGCGGGGGAGAGGTGACCCGCCATGAGGCCCAAACCGCCCCATGGCCTGGGAAGCTCGCAGAGGGCCTGGCCCGCAGGCTGAGTTCTTTGAAATCCTGCCCAGTTTCTCATTGGCCTTGGCCTGTGGAAGGGGCCCTCCTGCCAGGTGCAGGAGCCAAGCTTTGGGGGTGAGCCCTAGGCAGGGGGAAGAAGGGGGTCCCCGGCTCTGCCTCTTCCTCGGTCAGATATCGTGTCTCCAGGGCGCTCTGTGTTTCAAGTCAAAGACAGCAGCAGCCCTTACTAGGCCTTTCGCAGGACGCCCTCAACACCTTCCCCGGCCCCCCATAGGGTGGGGCCAGTGGAAGCTTCAGGGGGAGCTCAGCTGCCTCAGGTCATGGTCCTGTGGATGGCTGGGACCTGGAGGTCTCCCTTCTGGGCCCCTTCTACGTGCCTCATCTGGGGCCGAGTGGGTAAAAGCTAGTTCAAATGTAGCCACGCTGGCATGACTCATATGTGAGTTCTGCAAAGCCATCGTAATTCGCAAAACTTGGCATCAAAGGTTTTGGTGCCACTGGGCGACTGGGTCTTGGGTCTACCATTTCAAAAACTCTGACTGTGACATGTCGAAGAAACAAAGAGAAGACAGGACCCTAATAAAAAGGGGAGCACGGTGTTGTGCATATCAGCAGGTTAAGAAATACACAAGCACCACAATACATTGGCATTTGAACTGGGAAAACACCTGAAGTTTATGTGTGATGTCCTGCATGAGTTACCGTGAGGTGGTGGAAAGAGGCTTGTCTGAAATCAGAGATTTGTAACCCCAGAAGGGGATGATGGAGGTACCTTATAATACACTTGGGGGGCTCAGGAAGTGGGTAGGTGTTGGAGCTGTGTGTGTGTGTGTGTGTGTGTGTGTGTGTGTTTTATGAGGCTTGGTTCAGTTGGGTGCAGTTTTCTGTTTTCACCTGGTGTTTCTTGGAGATGAGGTAGCACAGAAGCAAACACACACTCCATGTTACACTCAAAATTGTTCTGTAACGTATTTATTAATCATATCGGAACACACTTGCTTTTTAAAGCAAGCATTGTAGCAGATCTGTCGTCCTAACCGGGAAGGTGAGGGGTGGGTGTGAATGTGCTGTCTTGGATCCTGTATTTTCCCAGGTGGGGAATATTCATTTCGAGTGGTTTGGGGGTTGCTCTTGTTTGTGAGGGGCAGGGGAGAAGGTCATCTATAGCTTTGGGATGAGCTGCAGCTTTGAGGACTATTCATGACTTCAGATAAAATCAAGATTTTTAAATGCTACTATGATTTATAGTTTTTATGCAAGCCATGCCTTGGGGGTTATTGGAGAGGGGATGATTTTGAGGGCTAGTTGTGCTTTAAAATTTTATTTCTGGTTGACACCGTGCACCATTTTGAAATTCTGTGGTTTCAGGATGTCTGGGGTCTGGGACTGGAGAATTATCCGTTTGTTTCACTAGATTTTATTTTTTGCATCACGTGAGTTGTGAAAATAATCCCAGGTTTGGAGGATTATCCAAGGTTTTGAAAAATATCTGGATAGTTGGGGTTTGGGACAGGGGAATTGCTTGTCTTATTTTATTCTGAGATCATCAGATTTCCAACAAATGAACGGTTTATTCTAAAACCAATTTTAAACTTACAGAATTAGGTCAGCTACAGTAGGGCGTCTTGTACACCCCCGCACAGCTCACCTGACATTTGATCCCGAGTTTGGGGTTTAGGGATCTTCGAGGGGCTTGGGGGTTGTCTGGGATTGTTGGACCATCTGGGGTCTGGCATTGAGGGATTTCTCTCAGTTTTGGGTGGTAGGGGTTAGCTGAATTTTGTAAATTATCTGGGACATGAAGCTTATCTAAGGTTGGAGGACCGGAGGGTGGGATTATACAGGCAAGGGACCAGCACGCCCTGCCTCCCCTCCCCACTCTTTCCACACCCCTTCTTTCCCGGTGTCCCAGGCACGCCTCTCCTGACAGCTAGAGATGCCACATGTGGGCTCCGGACCACACCCCTCCCCGGGGGGGTCCGCCTCCTCTCCTTGGGGGCTTTATGTCTTTCTCTCCCCTACCTGCAGGTCCCGAAGGCTGTAACCTGTTTATCTACCACCTCCCCCAGGAGTTTGGAGACACGGAGCTGACCCAGATGTTCCTGCCCTTCGGCAGTATCATCTCCTCCAAGGTGTTTATGGATCGGGCCACCAACCAGAGCAAATGTTTTGGTAAGTGGCTGCTGCTTGCCGGCCCCTGCCTGTGCTGCCTTCACCCTGGATGGGGGAGGGAGGGTGTGGTCAGCCACGAGGCACGTCTGGCCCAAAAGAACCGTGTTCATAATCAGAGTGAGCATTATTAAGCACCCGGAGTGAGCATTATTAAGCACCTGCTGTGTGCCAGGTGCTGGTACCCAGAGTGAAGGAAACCCACAAAAATCCTTACCCTCGGAAAGCTCACCGCCTTGCCGTGCCATCCCACAGAACTCTCTGCGATGATGGAGATGTCCTCCGTCCCTGCTGTCCGAGCCACCGGCCCCCTGTAACTCCTGCGCCCTTGAAATGTTGCCAGTGTGATCGAAGGACTGAATTTTTAATTTTAGCTAATGAATTTGAGTTTAAATAACCGCCCATGGCCAGTGACTACAGAATTGAAAAGCACAGGTTTAGGGGAAGAAGATGGAAATAAACAAACGTAGGAGACAGGCCAGGAAGTTATAAAGGGTATGAAGCAAAATAAAACCAGTAACGAAGTAGAGACTGATGGGAAGAGGCGGTGTTTGAGCTGGGACTTGGAATGAGGAGCCAGCCATGGGGAGTTCTAGGGGCAGAGTTCCCAGCAGAGGGCACAGCCGTGCAAAGGCCCTGGGGCAGCACTGGGCCTGGGCTGTTGGGGGAACGGTGAGGAGGCCTGTGTGGCTGGAGCAGAGTGGGCGAGGGGGAGAGAGGGAGGAGGGGAAAACAGGGAGGGGAAGGGCAAGTTGGGCAAGACCTGGGGGACCTCAGGAGAGACTCCCTTGTCCCAGAGACAGAGGAAGTTAAGGCTCAGAGAAGCCCTGCAACTTGTCTGAAGTCACACAGCAGCAAAGAGGCAGAAGCTAGATCAGAACCATTCTGTTTGACTCCAAGATCTGGCCTCTTAATCCCACCATCCTGTTCGAAGAGCCGACTCCTGACTGTTCATTACGCACTTCCTGTATATACTCAGTATCCAGTCATAAAAGGGAAGAATTTGCCCAATTTACTGAGGGAAGAAAGATTCAGATGGGTCAAGCAACATGCTTAGGTCCATGCAGCAAGTAAGGGACCCCAGCTGGTGCCCAGGCTCCTTCCTCAGTGTCCTACTTCCAGGGGGAAGAGGGAGATTTGTGGAGGGGAGCCCTGTCAGTTTCAACAACAAGGGGCTCATAAGCCGTCTCTGAGCCTCAGTTTCCTCATGTCTGGAATGGTTGGGGTGGTCAGATGGGATAATAGATATGAAGACTCACCCCGCCCAGCTCCAAAATGCCACGGCCCCAGGGACCTCAGCAAGACCTCTGAGCTCATCAGAGGAGACACACCCCGTGACCCCACTAACCTTCGAGGCCCGAGAGGTGAGAGGCAGGAGTTGGTTTCTTGGCCGTGAGGTGGCCAGCGAGGGAATTGGGCCTGGGGGAAGCCTCAGGAGGGGAGGCTGGCCTGGGGCCTGGGGAAGGGGCTGGCTGAAGGGAAACGGACAGAGACAAAGAGAGCGGTAGGACGGGTGGGATGGAGGGGTGGGGAGGTTAGGACAGACACACACACACACACAGGTGAGGGGTGAGCAGCCCATCCCCCAGAGGGTGTCGGAACCCGGCCAGGGCTGTCCCAGCCCCCGGGCCCACCTGCCCCTGCGAGCACACGCCCGCCCCCAGGATTTTGGAGCCGGGACGCCAGGGCCACAGCCCTGCAGCGAGCCGAGGACGCCCGCGTTGCCCACCATCGCGGGTCCGCCCCGGTCTCCGCAGGCTTCGTGAGCTTTGACAACCCGGCCAGCGCACAGACCGCCATCCAGGCCATGAACGGCTTTCAGATCGGCATGAAGAGGCTCAAGGTGCAGCTGAAGCGGCCCAAAGACCCCGGACACCCCTACTGAGCGCGCCACAGCCGCCCGGAGCCACGGGCGGGGCCCAGGTGAGCCGCCAGGCGGCCCCACCCGCCCCTCGCCCCACCCGCCCCGCTCCTGTCTGCACCCGCGCCTCATTCTTCAGAACCTCCCCAGGCTGGGGGGGCTGCCGCAGGAGGCTTGGTGGGGACAGAGGTGGACGAAATCACCCCCAGCCCCCACTGTGCTCGGGGCTGGGACCGAGGGTGGGATGGGGCGGTGGCAGGGAGGATGGTTAAGGGAATCCTTCCTGAAGGAGGCTTTGAAGGATGAATAGAAGTTCCCCGAGAGGCCAGGTTTGGTTGGGGTGGGGTGCCCTGTGGGGAGGGGCTCCTGTCCTGTCCTGTGGACCTTGCAGCGGGGCCCCTGTCATAGCCCCTCAGTCAGTGTCATTCATACCCTCGGGCTGATGGGAAAGTGAAACGTTCGCCCCACCCACCAGCATACCCCTCAGAATAACACCCCCAAACAGACATCCCCAAGAGTGTATTTTACCATCAGAGCCAACAACCTTACCAACTAATCACCTTCTTTGGGGAGCGAAGTGAGCCCCAGGGGCCGAGGGAGGCTTGTCATGGACCTCAAGCCTTGACGAGCCCCACCCAGGGACGCGGGGCTTTCCCAGCCGAGCCCAGGACCCGCCACCTGGAAAGCTTTCGGGCATCCCTCTGGATTTTTTATTTTCCTTTACCGCCATCGTCACCGTCGTCTGCGCACCTTGCCTGGGGTCTGGCACTAAGTAGCTGCTCAGTTAGGGCCTGCGCCTGCCTTGCAAACCCTCTCGGGTCAGGACCCACAGGTTCGGGCCTATCCGCTCCCGGATCGGGCAACGAACAGGCGCCCCGTGCACTTTGAACCCTCCAGGACCGCAGACTCTCACTGAGCACCTACTGTGCACTGGGCGCCGTGACCAGAGCTTGGGGACACAGCTGCGGGGGGACAGAGGTGGGGAAGGGCGGGGAAGGCTGCCTCCTCGGAGCTTCAGTGGCTGGAGCAGGGCTCAGGGGACAGAAATAAGCAGAAATATCTGGCAACCCTGAGTCCCTTCCAAGCCGGGTTTGTCAGCCTCCAAACCCCAAAATGGACTCTGAAAAGATGGGAGCCCTTGGGTGCCCAGACCCCAGCCTGGCCAGGGCAAGGCGGGTGGGTGGGAGGCGATGTCTGGGTGCGCGCCCCCCCATCACGGCTCCCTAACGCCCCTCCCTTCTCCACCAGGTGAGGGGCCTCCCCACCCGAGGGTTTCCCGCTTTCAACCGATCCAGGACTTTTCCGTAAATTACAACCGAGTTTGGACACCAGCCCTCCCTCTCCCATCTCCCCTTGCCCCTGTCCCCAAAATGTGAAATGCTACCGAAGGCCACAGAGAGCGGGCCGAGGGCTTTGTGGTCTGCCCCGGCTTCGGGGGCCTCTGCCGGGGGGCCGGGGGGCTCACCGTGTCCTCCTTGGTGGCTTCCCCAAACGCAATTGCAACTTTTCCTATATATATATATACGTATATATATAGAGCTATAGACAGTATATATATTTTTTGAGT
Source organism: Smutsia gigantea (assembly GCA_032199065.1). Taxonomy (NCBI): domain Eukaryota; kingdom Metazoa; phylum Chordata; class Mammalia; order Pholidota; family Manidae; genus Smutsia; species Smutsia gigantea. The sequence continues at coordinate 36,152 of JAVSCE010003508.1, read as the reverse complement.
ATAGATCACGGGACCAAACTTTTCCGACTTCCTTCCATCCAAGACAAGGTGACCCGGGGCCGGTCACTCAGCAGGGACTTAGAAGGGCTGAGGGAGACCGGACAGCCTGGTGTCTCCCGCTTCCTGCTGTCATGTCAGACCAGGGCGCCAGAGGAGCACCGGGCATCGTCAGCCACGCGATATACCTCCGGGACTTTGGGCCCCTGCCACCGACGATTCTCGAGGGCCTTTGGGCTCAGCCAGCTTGAGTGTCCCTGGTCCTCGCTGCAGCTTCCGGACCCTTCCCCCTCCCCCTCCCTCGTCCCAGGGCCCTGCCTTCCCCGGATGTAGGCACAAGAGAGACCCCCTGGCCTCCCCCCAAGTCATAGCCTTACTCATGCGACCAATAGCCCTTAGCTTTCCGTCGGGGGGCAGGCAGGGTTGGGGGGAGCCCCCTGCCCTTGCGCCCCCTCCCAAGGGCAGGCGGCCACCCTCCCTGCCTTCGGATCACCAGCCTGGAATTCACGATCTCATGACCAAGGTTGCCACACTCGTTGGGCAAGCCCAGCCTGCCCTGGTCAAACTCCCCTTTACCAGAGATACCTCTACAAAGAAAAGTTTTCGTTTTTGTTTTTGTTTTTAATTTTGGTCTTTCTGAGCAGGTACAAAGAAGAAAAAAAACGGGGAAAAGGAATCAAACGGCAAAGCATTTTTGTTTCCTAGTTGGGGCGGGAGGGAGAGCTGTGGGTGCCTCTGTATAGCTGCCCAAACCGTGAAAAACCCACCTTGAAGCACAGAGTCAAGTTTGTTTGGACGTCCGGCGGGGCCTCTCGCCAGAGGAGGCGCCAGAGGACTTAACTAAGCTCAAGAAAAAAAAAAAAAAATTTGTAAAGAAAAAAAAACATTCCCTTCGTTTCTACCAAAATGTGTTGATCGACCCAGAAAAAAACAACAAAAAAAAAACAAAAAAAAGGAGAAAGAAAAAAAAACACATAACAAAAAAAAAAATCTTCCGACCGACTTGTTTCGATATTCCAGAGTTTGATAATTGTTCTGAGACACTCTCTAGCGTGCCTGTGTCCCGTGTGTCTGCGTGTGCAAACGTGTGCTCAGGGGCCTCGAGGGGGCCTTGTCTGTGTCCCCCAGCGCCGGCCAAGCCCCCCGCCGGGCCTGCTTGGGAGTGCGTGCTGGCGTGCCGTGCTGTGTACTCTTCTGGTCCATGTTTACTGGCTGTAAATACCATTTTTATACTCCACGTCGAAGACCTACGTGATTTGTACGATGTACTTTATTTCTGCTACGAGTAATTTCATGAAGTTTCAACTTGCAAACAGACTTTTGGAAACAAACCGCCACACACACACACACACACACACACACACACACACACACACACACTGAAGAAAGACAAGACAAGGGCTGAGAGGGACCTTTGGGTTGACTTGGTTTGAATTCTGTGGCTGGAGAGGTCCTTGTCCCTGTGGCGTGTTTCAGGTGAGAAGCTGCAAACGTCATTTTAATGTCCAAAACGCCTCTCTCTGGTCTGGAGAAACTGAAAGTTTATTTAATAAAAGTTTTACTTGCTAAAAGGCTGAGTCCTCTCTCATTTGCACTCCTTCGCCAAGAAAGGCCACATGCACCTAGGCTAGAGAAGAACCCGGGTTTCGAGTTGGGATGTGGGAGGAGATATTCAGAGAAGGAAGGCCTGACATTCCCTCAGCCAAGATTCTGTCGGATTCATCTGTAGGAAATTGAAGAAGTGGAGTGTTCTTTCTCAGGAAGAGCAGGTGCTCGAGTCTGTTGACTCAGTTTATTCATTCAACAATCATTGACTAAACACCTACTACACGTCTGTCCTTGCGCTGGCCACAAGAGGCCAAGCAGAGACTGGGCGGCTCTGGTCTCTGCCCTCATGGAGGCAGCTCTAGGGAAGAGAAGACCCTGTATATCATGCATTTTTAAAAAGAGGTAAAACTCACCATGTGTACCATTTAAAAGTGTCTAATTCAGTGGCATTAAGTACATTCGCAATGTTATGCAGCCATAACCTCTAATTCCAGAACATTCTCATCACCCTATCCCCATTAGCAGTCGCCATCCACCCCCTCCCCAGCCCGATACCCACAAGCCCACGTTTGGTCTGGACTCACCTGCTGTGGATATGACACAGAAATGGGGCATTGCACCGTGTGGCCTCCTGTGTCGTGTCTCTCACTGAGCACCGTGTGTTCAGGGTCCGCCCATGTGCGCATGTCAGGGCTTCTCTCCTTTTCATGGTCCAGTAATATTCCAGCGTCTGGATGGTCCACGTTGTATCTGTTCATCTACCGATGGTCACTAGGGTTTTGCTTCCACATTTTGGCCATTGTGAATGAAGCTGCTCTAAATACTCATGTACAAGGTTTTACTTGCATACTCGTTTCATGGGTAGGTACCTAGGAGCGGAGTTGCTGGACCGCATGGTAACTCTGTTTAGCCCTTTGAGGAACCATTAGACTGTTTTCACCATGGCTAGCCCCTTCTTACATTTCCACCAGCAATGTGTAAGGGTTCCAGTCTCTCCACATCACTGCCGACACTTGTTACACAGTGGATTTCGAATTGGAATGGGAGGCAGAAATCCCCCAGTTGGACCTGATGCAGTTGAGGACCCGCAAGAGTCCCTGAGGAGATGAGACCTGAAGGAGGTGAGACCCAAAAGATGACGTAGCTTTGCCTAGAAGAACTGAAACAAAACTGCATGCAGTCCCTTGTCCCATGCCAGAGGGCCTCAAAGTTCCTCCCCCACCAAAAAGATCCTGAGCCCTGGGGTGGGGGACACGGCTCCGGGGGAGGGCCTGTGTGGGGGTGTGAATAGATGGAGGTAGTCACACCCAACCTGAGCCTCGAAATTAATGGCAGTGATACTAACCAATCATGTTAATAAATAAGATACTCACCCTGCCAGGCACTTTGCATAAACCACATCCTTTTTTTTTTTAACTTAAGTATCATTAGTATACAATGTTATATTCGTTTCACATGTACGGCATAATGGTTCAGCAGTTACTTGCATTATTAAATCCTCACCCCTCCTAGTGCAGTTTCTATCTGCCAACATTGGAAGATGTTACAGAATCGGTGGCTATATTCTCTCTCCATGCTGTACTACCACCCCTGTGACTAATTTATATTCTGATGGGGATTTTTTTGTGCCCCTTTAGCCCTCTCACCCTCCCCACCCACCCAAAAACCACATCTTTTAATCTTACTAAAACCGTGTCCCATTTTACAGTGGAAGAAAATGAGGCTGAGACACAGAGTGCCTTGCTCCAGCGCCTGCAGAGAGAATGAGGCCCCGCCGGAGAGGGAGCAGGAAAGATGGTCTGAGTCTGCCTGGAAGGGTATTTTGGGTGTAAGGAACAGCCTGATTCCTCTGTAAGGAAAGTCTCCGAGGCTTGATACAATGTCATGATTAGAGAGGACATGGATGCAGAGCTGACAGAGGCTGGGTTACAGAGGTGCCTCGTAACTAAGCACCTACTTGGCACCAGACCTTGTCCCCACCTTTCCACATCCCCAGTCAAGGAGGAAGGAGGACAAAAGCCGCAGTGCCCATCCCGGCAAGAAAAAGGAATTCCAAAACGTGCTACAAGTCGTAACCACAACGAGATCAGCAAACCTGGGGCATCATTTGAGGGCAGGGAAGGGCCATAGAAGGACTTTGAGCAGCGGCCTGCTCAGCTTGGGGGGCCTCCGCTCTGCGGAGGGGGTGTCAGTTTGCGGTCTGGAGGGTAACGTGGCGGCATAGCGGTTCCCCCAAGCATTTATTCGGCACTTACTATTTGCATGGTTTCAAGCTTGTGGGTATTTGAATTTAAATCAATTTATCAATTACAAATTCACTCCCTCAGTCAACGGAAGCCACATTTCAGGGCCCAATAGCCACATATCCATCAATGCAGGAAATTCCCTCCAACAGCAGTGGTTTAAGTGTTTTATATGGTTTAACGTACTTAACCTGCTGCCGCCCCATAAGGTATGTCCTGTTGATACTCTACTTTATGACTTAGCAAACTGAGGCCCAGAGAGGTTAAGTGGCCTGCCTGAGGTTGCACAGCAGGAACTGAACCCAGGCTCTCTGGCTGGTCTCCTAACCACTGTGCTGTCCCACCTGCCTGTGCTGTGTGGTGGCTGAAATTCAAATGTATTCGTTCATAATTAAAATTTGTAACAGCCCAATTTAAGCTTTTAAATTTAACTCCTGGGCGTTGTTAACACGTTTGGAACGCTCACGCACATAACATAGTGGTTCCACCTCTGAGCGTCTTCATAGAGTGAGCTGGGGTGAGCTGGGGTCAGCCGAGCCCCAGCTGTGATGTGGGCGTTCACCTGGGGGGGCACCACCGGGGTGTGTCAGTTAGCTGTTGCTGCATAACAAATCCTTCCCCCCCCAACTTAGCAGATTAAAACAACCCCTTTATCACCTCACACAGTGGCCGTGGGTCGGGAATCCAGGAGTACTTAGCTGGGTGGTTCAGGCTCTGATCTCTTGTGAGGTTGCAGGGGGGACATAGCCCCCGCTGGGCTAAAGGAGCGGCCCTCCGGATGGTGCCCACACACGGCTACTGGGGGGAGGCCAAGGTTTCTCACCACCTGGGCCTCTCTATGGGGCTGTTGTCCTGGCAGCTCGCTTCCCCCCCCCCAGGGTGAGTGAGACCCAAGATGGGCGGGGGCGGGCCTTTTACGACCTGTCTCCAGGTCACACGTCTTGTCCATGGTCAAAGCAGGGATTGCACACGGGGGACCCCAGAGCAACTCACCGTCTTAAAGAGTCAGTTCTTTCCCAGACGAACCTTGAACTTCGGCACAGTTCAGACCCTGGCGATAGTTTCCAAGGACCTGGACAGACTGATTCTCAAATGCACGTGGACAGTTGACTTGTAAGGGAAGGCAGACGGGAACGCGCTGGAATCAGTGGCTGTCTATTGAGTGTGTACTGTGTGCCGGGCACGGTTCTCAGGGCTTTACAAGTATGAACTCATTGACCACCACACCATCCGTAGGAGGCAGGATCCAGGTCACAGGTGGGGAAATAGGCTGGGTGGCTGGCTGCGGCCATGCCACCCTGTAAAACTGTAAGACACCTTACAAAGCTACAGTGACTAAAATAGCATGTCGTCAGTACCTGCTCTTTCTATAACCTTAAAGCTCAACACACAGTAGCCATTTACTAAATCTCCTAAAAGCATAATGATTAAGTCTGGAGGCCAGGGTTTGTATCTGTGTTAGGACATTTATGATACCGTTGGCCCATCTGTCTGTGACTCAGTTTCCCCCTCTGCAAAGTGAGGCTAATCCGGCACCCCCTTCTGGGGCTGTTGTGGGAATGGATGAGGTAGTATAAAGGCCAGAGTAAGCCCTACAGAAGTGTCAAAATAAACTAATACCTTTGAAAATTTATTTCCCGGAGGCTTTGCCGCCGGCCACCAGCAGGGGGCAGGAGAAGCCCGTGCCTTGGTTCAGCATTGGCGCCTTCAGTTAAAACGTCACTAGTCTTTATTGGGCGCCCAAAGGGTACCACGCCATGCGCTCAGGGCTGGGAGAGGTGGGGAGGGGACTCCCGGGTCTCTCCTTGGACGCAAAGGCTACCCTGCCCAATTTCTTAGCCTGCCGATTCAGGCGTGCTGGGTTGGGGTAGAGGCCCACGTGATCTTCCAGGGACAGGGAATCGCTGGCCAAGATATAGAGGCAGAAATTACTTGGGTCCTAGTGAGCGGGCAGGGAACCCTCAAGGCTGCTCAGAGGATGCAGGCGGACGCCTGGGGGTCAAACCCAGGACGACAGGATGTGAGGCCCACCAGAACAGAGACTGGCTTGCTCACCTCTGAGTTCTCAATATTCGCTGAGCGGTTGAAGGTTTTGTGCGCCCTTGAGCAACCTGGTTCTCTCTCCAAGCCTCAGGGTCCCCATCTGTAAAGTGGGGCTCATGACAGTATGCATAGCCAGGATTGCCGAGCCGATCAAGGAGCTTAATTAATACACATGAATAACAGCCGTCGTCATTATAAGGCAACGTTAGGAGAAGGCAAAACAGGCCTCCAAAGTCAGACGTGACCCTTCGGACATCCCTTGCATTGGACTCCAGGGCAGCAGGCATTTCCTGAGCGCCTGCTGTGTGCCACGCCCTGTTGTAGGTACTAGAGACACAAGCAATAAACAAAACGCACAAAATGCGCTGGCCACGTGCCAGGCCCTCGCCGCGCCCCCATCCCCACCGCCTCTGCCCCCGCTCCCCTTCCCAGAGCCCAATCCAGGGAGGTGGAGGGAGTGATCTACCTATTCATGAGGCCACCAGCCAATCTACCGCCTGAACTCGGACCTGTCTTAGAGCCTGGGTGATTTTGACGTCAGGAGGGACGCGTGGTGACCTCCTTAGAGAAGGGAGTCTGGCATCGACTTAACGGTGGCATATGCCTGCCAGTGTGGGTTGGGGTGTGCGAGGCAGAGAAACAGCGCAGACCGATAGCCCCTAAGTAGTTTTGCCATACTGGGTGAGGTCTAGGGGTGCGTTTGAGCCCTCTCTCCCTCCAGCGTCGGGGTTGCTGCGTGGAGCTGGAACTTCAGCACTGGGGGCGCGGACAGCTCCAGAGCCTGCCCGAGGGCCGGGGTGCATGGGTGGGTAGTGTGGACGGGGTTCTGGGGACAGGGTCCAGATAGAAACCCAGCCCCTCAGCCAGCCTGCAGGGACAAGGGCGTCTCTTCCTCTGCTGTCTGACGCCCGCCAAAGCCTCAGATGAGCCCAGCCAGGTCCAAGAAATCCCCCAACATCTCCAAACGGTGTTCCCCAGGACGAGACTGTTCCTGGTTCCCGGTTGTTCTCTGCCACGTCATCCGCATCTCCGCACATGGCAGTTCCATCCGTCCAGGTGCTGGCGCCCAGTATTTTGATGTTATCCTTGACTTCTTGTGCGCTCCATTTCCAACCTATTAGGAAATCCTGTCGCTTCTGCCTTCAAAATTCTATCCTGAATCTGCCCACTTTTCCCTGCCTCTCTGCCTCCCCCTGACCCAGCCCCATCATCACCTGGTCAAGCCCAGGCCCTTCCGCCTTGGCCCCTGGCCCCAGCCCTTGCCAGTCTATCCTCCCCAAAGCAGCCACCAGGGGTGCTTGGAACACCACGTCAGGTCCCCGTTCCTCTGCCCACAGCCCTCCAGGCTCCCACCTCCCCAGGGTCAAAGCGCAAGTCCTCCCTGCTGTCCACAAGGCCCTGCATGACTTGCCCTCCCCTCCCTGCCCACCCCTCCTTCCACTCTCCCCGTGGATTTACTCTGGTCCAGCCCCATGGGCCTCATAGCTGTTCCCCCAACCCCAGGACCTTTGCATGGGCTGTGTCCTTTGCCTGGAACTCTCTTCCCCCAGATACTCACCTGCAAACTTGTTCTCACCTCCTTTCCATGCACAGGAGTAGCCTGGAGAGAATGGGGGTGGGAGAAGATAGCAGAGGGCTGCCTAGGCAGGCTCACAGGCCCTGGAGATCTGGCGAGGACGTGGTCTTTATCCCAAAGACAGTGAGAGCCATGAAAGGGTTTACACGGGGCAGGGTGAGGCCATCATAGCCGCATTTTTGAGTCAAGCACTGGCTGCTATGTAGAGAGCCTACCAGAGGGGAGGCCACATAAAAGAGGGGCATGTTCCAGCTCCCAGGCAAACAACGGTGTGGCTTAGTCAAGGCCCAGGCCCCCCAGACTTCCTCTTGGCAGAATTTGTCACCTTTGTCATTTAAACATGAGTGTATAGAATTCTCTCTCTAATGTGCCCATCACCCTGGCACAACACCCTGTGTTCCCCAGGGCTCAGTACAGGACCTGGCATGCAGCAGATGCTCTATAAAAGTCTGATGAGTGAATGTCTCATGCCCAGAGCTCTATCTTGGAGACAGCTTACATCCCACTGGACCTCACAACAAAGCTGCAACGGGACAGTCATTGGATCCATTGTACAGATGGGGAGACCGAGGCTCAAAGAAGGGAAGCATTCGCCTGAGCAAACTCAACTCAGGCTGATGACAGAAAGTCAAGTCAGCTTTGTCTGATTTTAATATAGCCGCTTCAGCTATTTTTTTAAGTATTGCTTTTTTTTTGGTATATTTTTTCCATCCTTTTATTTTTAACTTATCTGTGGTAAAGTGGGTGCCTTGCTATCCATCAATTTTCAGTTTGCTGAAAGAGCCTTCAATTCTCCCTCATTTCCAGTTGATATTTTCACTGGGTATAAAATTCCAGGTTTATGGTATTTTCCTATCAGTAGTTTAAAGATCTGCTTGTTTGGACAGTTTCAGATGAGAAGTCAGAGTTTATTCCTGTTTCTCTGTATACAAAGGGTCTTTTTTTTTTTTGCCTCAGCTGCCTTCAAGAATTTTCTCTATCTTTATTTTGAATATGATGTGTCTGGGTATCTGTTCATGGGAATATTTATTCTGTTTGGTATTTTCTGCTATTCTTGGATCTATGATTTGGTATCTTTAATTTTGGAAAATTTGGGGGCATTCTCTCTGAAGATATTCTTCTGCTTTCTTTCTTCTTCTGGGATTCTGGTTACACATAGTTTAGGTCATTTGATCTTGTCCACAGCCCTTTGCGTGCACCTTAGCCTGTCTGTAACCCCTCTCTAATTCTTAATTAGGTTTTTAACAAAGAGGGAACAGTCTTCAGGCTGGATCTCTGGTTAAAGTTGGATAAGAGTGGGGAAGTTTTTATTGCATTTATCTTTACAGTTGACCTTGACTCAAGGCGGCCTGGGTTGGTGAGTTCTACTTTGTCTTTAAATATATGTAAGTCTTTTTGTATCAATAGTTCGAGTGAAAGAAAAATGTTCAGTAACACGTGGACACAGACAAGACAAACAGGGTAGTCCGAGTGGTAGAAGGTTGAGAGAGGCATCCCTAGTTTAAGCCTGTTCATTTTGCAGCTGAGGAAACTGAGGCACCGAGCGGGCAAAGGCTTGTGAACCTGAGCATTCTGCCCTGGGTGTTGGAGGGTAGGAATGGGGGAGGAGCTGGGGGCTTCTCACAGAGACCCAGGCCCCAGCCCAGCTCAGCTGCTACTCAGGGTTTGGGCCTTGGGCTGGTTGTCCAGGGGTCTTGGTCTCCCTGAGTGGAAGATGTAGCTGATAAGCCAGGCCTCTGTGGAGTGTAGGGTGTGACCCCACAACCTGCCCCGTTGGGTGAAGTGTGGCTGGGTCTCTTGGCCTTTCTTGTCCTGTCTGTGGGTCTCTGTATTTCTCTGTGTCAATTTCTGTCTCTCTCTCTCTCTGCCCGGACCCCACTGTCTTGTCTGTCGATTTCCGTCTCTCCTTATCTGTCTCTTTCTCTGTCGTTTGTGTGGTTTCCCTCTGTCCCTCTCTCTCCCTCCCTGTCTCCCCTTCCCTCTGTCCCTCTCTGTCTCTCTCTTCCTCCCTCCTTTCCCATTTGAAGGCTGCCTCCCACATCCTCCCCCAAAGACCCAACATCTGAATGCCTTACTCCAACCGCACGTCTGTGGGGTAATTGTCTCCTAAGGCCACATGGCACTGAGGCAAAGCACAGTTATGGGGCGGGGCCTCCACATGGGCAAACCGCGTCCATCAGCTGGGCTGGGCTCTGCTGGCCGCAGCTGCATGAGATGGCCGAGGCGTGGCGCCGCTCCAGCCCGGGAGCCCAGGTCGGGCCCCAGGCCCTCCCCACCCCTCCTGCCAGACGGCAGCCTTTGGGCCGAGATGACAATGCCTTTTGTAAACGTCAGCAGGAAATGCGAAGGTTTGTAAAATCTGACCTGTTACTTATGCGTTCGTGCAACAGATATATTATGGGGCATCTACTCTTTGCCAGGTGCTGTTCCAGAGGCCAAAACAGTGATTAAAGTGGACAAAAGTGGAGCTGAGGCAGACAAGAAATAAATAATAGTGAAAAAGGAAAGTAAAGCTGGGAGGGGGAGGGAAGGGCTGGAGGAGAAGGAGTGACTTTAAACGGGGTGGGGGGTGGGAGGGTCAGAGGGAGACTCCTTTAGGAGGTGACACCTGAAAGAGGCAAAGGAAGGTGCTAAGTTGGGTGAGTTCTACCTGCTGTGTGTCCCTGGGCTCCTGACTAAACTGCTCTGTGCCTCAGTTTCCCTGTCTGTCAAACAGCAACAATCAAGTACTGACCTCACATGGCTCTTGGGAGGGCTGGGTGTGATCTTGTGCCTAGTGCATAGTAGGTGCTCAACAAACAGTTGCTCTTAATAATGATGGTTCAAATAATGGGGTCTAATCCACACACTCACCCTTTGTCATTGGAGCCTGTTGTGTGCACGGCCCTGTCCTGGGTGGTGTGGAAGTCCCAGTGAGGATTCACACCTGGGGCCTGTCTTCCAGGAGTCCCCAAGCTGGGCACAGATTCTCAATCCTGTACGCTCAGGACTGGGGCCCGGGACGTGGGCAAGTGTGTACCCATGGAAGTCTTTCTATCAAGTAAACTGTGGCTCATAATCCAGGCCTCTCAGGATGGGGGTTCAGAGCGTGTGACCCAGATGGTGGGTGGGGCGTGGATGGGTGTTTCTCTGATTCTGTGTCTCTCATTCTTTTGGTCTCTCCCTTTGTCTCTGTATCTCTGTTTCTCTTTGTCTCTGTCTGTCTAACTCTCTTACCCTCTCAGGGAGGTGGGGAATGTTGGGCTGGGTTTTGAAGGATGAATAGGAGTCCCCAGGTGACAGAAGGAGGAAGGGTGTACCAGGCAGAAAGGATGAGGGGGAAACCAGGCCCAGTTCCTGTGGTGGCCTTAACCAGGGGACACTGGGGACCATGGAGGGTGGCAGGCAGGGGAGGGAACCAGTCAGAACCCCATTTTAGGAAGAATCCTCCAAGTTTTGGGGGGACAGAGCAGAGTCGGTGAGCCTGGAGCAGCCACATTCCCAGCATGCCATCCTGTCTTCACTCAGCCTGGGTCCCGTTCATGTCCAGCACCTGCTGCTCGGCATCACCTGCTCCCTCCGTCCGCCCCTCGTCAACAACTGGGAGGCCACATGGAAACCCAGAGGGAAAGGCTTCCCCCCCATACCCTGCCGCCGCCGCCTCAGATCTCACGGACCACCCCTCGCCAGGGAAGTCTTTCCTGCTGTCTATCCTCAGTCCCTCCTCCTGCCGGTGTGGGGCTGCATCTGGACAACACAGAGCCATGACCTTCCCACGGAGCTTAGGCACCCTCGGTGCTCCACAAACGCACAGCCATGATGCGATTGAAGAACCAGACCCACCGGCTTGCCTCTGCTCAGAGGTTGGGAGACGGAAGGGGGAAAAGTGACCTACGGGACAGTTGCATCCCCTTTTGTGGGCTTCTGTCCAACCCCCACCCCACATCGTCCTTGGTGGTTTGCTGCCGTTTTCAAGATAGGGAGAGTGAAGCTCAGAGAGACACAGCAACTTGTCCAAAACCACACAGCCACAGCGCGACATCCCATCTCCTCTTCCAAATTCAGAGCCCTTGCCTGCCCCCCACCTTGCATACCTACCCCACCTCTCAAAACTTCCCGTCCTCTGTCCCGCGGCTTCAGGGCCCTACTGGACCTGACTTAGCCTTGAGACGTGTCCATGGGTAGATGTCTAGAAAGGTGGGTGACGGGGTTATGGATGCCCACTGCACACGCCCCAGGTCCCTCTGGCCCTAGGCTTTCTTTCCTGCTGGAGTTGATGGGGAGGCTGGTAGGCAGGGAGAGACGGACCAGCCACCTCCTTCCATGGGTGAGAGGGGATATTCTCACTTAAAGTCTCATTCACAAATCCTCAGCCTGGTAGGAGTGTACCTACCTCCCCCACACGCACACACACACACACACACGTGCGCACACGTACGGCTTGCGATAGCCTCCCGGGCTGTGGGTGGCCACTAGCGTGAGCCTGGCCTGGCGTGTCTCAGGTGAACGCATCTCCGTCCCCCGCCTCCCTTCTCCCTCCTCCTCAGCTCTGAGGATCCCGGGCACCCTCTTCCAACTCCCCCAGGGGAAGGTCCTTGGCACAGGACCGTGCAAGCCGGACCCCCTGACCTGCACCCCAGACGGCCGGCCCAGCCCACCCTCCTAGCCAAGTAAGGCCACTCAGCCGCCCCCTCCCTCCGTCCATTCATCCGTCTGAGCATGGCGGTGTCCCGGCCCCCGGTGTCCAGCCTTGGTCAAATGACAGCTCTGTTACGACATGACAGCCAAAATGTGGTGGGTGGTGAGTGGGGAGGTGCCCTGGGCTCCGGGTCGGGGCTTGGGCGGCCATCCTGGGGACAGGAAGGGGCAGGGAGCACGGGGGGCTTCTCACCCCTTTTTCTGGACTCTCAGATTCGGGGAAACTCGCACATTGGTGCTGGGGGGTCAGGCGTGGTTGGCGATGGGAACAACCCCTCCCTGGGCATTCGTAAAGTGGGGAAAGGGGGTCAAATACGGGGAAACCCAGACCAGAGAGGGGAGAGAAAAGCCGTTCCGAGTCTCCCACCAGGAAGCATGTCTCAGGCTGCTGGGACGTGATTCAGGTTCCGACTGGGCGTTTCCCAGGGCCCAGGTGGGCGCCCAGGGTGGCCAGTCTCTTGGGAGGTGGCAGAGGGAGCTGGGCCTGGAGGCCTTGCGATGGCGTTTGGGCCCTGTCGCCCCAGGGCCGGCAGTGGGCCACCTGGAGGGCAGGGGGGCTGGAGGCCAGGGCACTGGCCAGGAGGCGGGAAGCTCAGGGTCTGAGCTGCTGGGGGACCCTGGCCATGCCTCTGGCGTGTCTGTGCCCCCTGACCCCAGGGAGGGAGTGATGCCCTGCATGGATGCCTGAGGCTGACTGTCCTCCCAGAAGCTTCTGGGGGGAACTGCCATGTCCCCTGAGCAGGAACCCAGCTGGATGGGGTTGGAGCAAGGAGTCTGGGGCTGGAAGCCCAGTGTCCACGTACCACTGTCTGCCCCCTGTCCCTCTGTCCCTCCATGCCTCCAGAAGCAGGCCCACCAACCACAGTGGGACTCAGAAGCCTGTACACAGCTCTGGATCACACAGACCTGGGTTTGAGCCTGGTGTGCTGTGTGACCCTGGGTCAATGACTTGCCCTCTCTGGCCTCCAGTTCCCCCACTGGGGGAATGGTTTGGGGACCGGTGCTCTGTGGGTCCCCAAGGAGAGTTGGGCCTTGGGGAAGGAGACAAGTGCCTCACGACCCGCCACGACCCCCCTGTGGCCGCACCAAACAGGTTGGTCTGACTAAGTTGTTCTGCCAATCTCAGAATACTGAGGCCTCCGGGTGCATGAGGACAGAGACTCCCCGCGCTCCTGGGGAGCATAACACATCGGTTCCATTTTTCATTCCTCATTAAACCAACATTTATTGAGCACCTACTGTGTCTCCAGCCCTGTTCTGCTGCTGGGGATACAGCAGCAACCCACCGGAAGATCCCTGACCCCAAGAGGAGGTGGAAAGTAAAAGTATCAGTCCACAAAGCAGGACTTAGTTATGATTGCAGAGGGACTTATAAGGAACTAGGGGCTTTGAGTGAGACAGGGCAACCCAGGAGGACTTCTCTGAGGAGGTGACATTCGCTTTGCGTGACCTCAAAGGACCGAAGGCCTGGGGCCAGAGGCAGCAGCCGTGCAAAGGTCCTGGGGCAGGATTGTCCCTGGTGCATGGAGGGACAGCCAGGAGGCCCGTGGTTGCAGCAGAGCTAGCGGGGAGAGAGGGAGGAAGGGAGGCTGGGGAGGGAATGGGGCAGGTTGTGTAGGGCCCCGGGGGCCACAGGGAGGGTTTTAGTCAAGGGGTGTGGGGGAGCGCTCCCAGGGCTGTAAGCAGGAAAGGGTCTCCCCCGTCTGCCAGTCTGTGAGTGTCAGCTGCCACCTCCCCCGCCCTGTGCCCGTGCTGGGGTGGGCGGCGTGGGGGGGGTGCAGTGTCCCCAGCCCCCAGCCCATGCCCGCCCACCGCTGCCCACCGTGCCCACACCTGAGGTGTCGAGGAGCCCGACAGCCTGCTGCAAACCACGGAATGCTTCCCGGAGGGCCTGGGCCGGGCAGAGGGAGGGGCGGGGAGCCCCAGAGAAGAATTAGAGGGAGACGGAGAGCAGGGCAGAGCGCTGGTGGGAAATTACTGTCCCCCGCAACCCATAAGGGTGGGCCCCGTGATGCCCCCCGCTTTACAGATGGGGAAACCGAGGCATAACGCCGTGAAGGGACATGTCCACAAAGCTGGGGAGAGGATCGGAACCCAGGCCCCCTGGCTGCAGAGCCCCGGGGCGCCGTGCGATCTCCGGGAATGGCTGGCTCACTGGCTGGGCTGTGTCAGTGCGTGGCAGAGACACCACCCAGCCCCCCTCCCAGGCCTGGAGGACCTAGCCTACCCCTGCTTCCTCCTTCTCCAGGGCAAACGCTGGGCGTTCAGGAACCCCCGGGTCCACTGAGGGTAGAGCCAGGCTGCTTCAGCAGAGAAGGGAAGGCCATGGCTCAGAGAGGGACGGCTCCTTCCCAAGGCCACACAGCAAACTGCTGTAAACTCACAGCCCTGAGCCAAGACCTCAAGATAACAGCGAGTCAGAGTCGCCGCTGGCTGAGCCTCCCACGTTGTATCTCGTTCTGCTCCTACAAAGAAGGAGCTGTTACCATCACCGTCTAACGGATGGGGAATGAGGCCCAGAGAGGAGTGGTCGCTGTGTGAGGTTGCAGGGACGCGACCAGGGTAGTGCGACAGGTCAGAGCACACCCTGTACATGGAAGGGACGGAGCTGTCGCGTCCGGCGTGGCTGCCTGTGAGCGGGTGATCCCCTGGGAGGCCGCGTCCCTCGGCTGGGGTTTTGGGCCCCAGCCCCACACCAGGTGCTCACGAGCCGCGTGAGAGGTGCTTTTATCCGCCTTTGCATCTGGTGGCCTTGCGGGGCCTCCGAGAGCCGGAGGGGCAGAAGCAGCAGCAGGGTGGAGGCCCCGTCCCTTGCTAGGGACTCACCAAGCAGGAAGCAGCCTCCGGGGCTCCGTGGGAAGGTGGCATTTGAGCCGGGCCTGGAAGGATGCTAAGGCTCCAACACCAAGAGATGGCGGTGGAGCTGGCGGGCATCCCCAGCGGAGGGAACTGCCCCGACAAAGGTGCGGCAGGGGGCTTGTGCTGGGTGTGACCACGCTCAAATAAGGGGGCAGTGGGAGAGAAATGCAAG
This sequence comes from Smutsia gigantea, assembly GCA_032199065.1. Classification (NCBI taxonomy): domain Eukaryota; kingdom Metazoa; phylum Chordata; class Mammalia; order Pholidota; family Manidae; genus Smutsia; species Smutsia gigantea. The sequence goes on along the minus strand of JAVSCE010003508.1, from coordinate 21,037 downwards.
ATGACCAGAGGTAAGGCAGTTGTGGGATTTGGAATGGGGACCAGAAGGAGGTGGTGGCCATGATGCATGTGGGAGGTTCGTCCCTAAGATCGGGGACCCAGGAAGGAGAAGCAGGTTTGAGGAAGAAGATGCAGAGTCTAGAGACCCCGGGTGACTCTCCGTGGGGACGCCGAGTAAGGCGTGGAGGAAGGGGTGGGTGGGTGTGTGAACGCACGATGGATGCGTGGGTGGAAGCTAAAGACGTTGTGCCCTGCGTGCGAAGGGCAGAGGGTCCAGCACAGCCCTAGGAAGCCCCCACATCAGGGGGGCTTTCCAGAGACCAAACCAGTCGCCCCCCTAACTGTCTCTCAGTGAGGCGTCCCCATCCAAGCCCTTTCCTGCGTCCTCACTCCCCTCGCACACGGCTCAGCTCTGGCAGGCCCACCACAGACACATCAGGGGAAAGTTAAAATAATAGCTCCTGCGTGCTGGTGATTGGCAGGCCCAGCTGGGCCGTTCATGACCGCTTTCTGAGGATTGTTAGCAGCTGGACGGAGGTGGCTGGGGGAGGGGATCGGCGCCGAGCCCCCCAGTCTGAGAGGGATCGGAGGGGGTGGTGGCTGGGAACAGTGCGGCCAGGCAGAGGGACGCAGCCATGTGGTGGCTGTGACAGTGGGGCTCGGCGGGGGGTGGGAAAAGACGGCCCTGCCCTCTGGACATGGCCTTGCCTGGGCCCTGCCTCCCCGGGGTCCCCCCTCAGAGCCTTGGACCATGCAGCTCCTCCTGCCCAGATGCTCTTTCTCCCCGTTTGCCTGGGAAGCTCCGGCTCATCTTTTAAATCAACGCCAATGGCGCCTCCTCCAGGAAGCCCTCGCCAGACTGTGTCAACTCCTCCAGTCGTTCGCTCTTAGAGGCATCTGCCCACGCGTATTGGAAATCTTATCCTCCTGGATCCACGGGGTAAGAACAAAACCTTCACTTTGCCACTCACCAGCTGTGTGTCCTTGGGCAAGTCACTTTCCCTCTCTGTGCCTCATTTTCCTCGTCTGTAACACGGATAATAGTAATTCCTTCCTCATAGGGCTGCTGGGAGAATCAAGTGAGCTATTAAGGGCAAAACTGGTATTGGTTGAGTACTTATTGTGTGCTGGACGTAGGACTCAGTCTGATCACCAAACCCTTGAAATTCCATTTTAGAGATGGGATCCCTGAGGCCCACAGCTAGGTAAATCGACCTACTACCATTGTGGACCTGGACCAGAGCAACCCTTCTGCGAGCCCCCGCCCCCACAGTCTGTCCTCCCCTTGGTGACCACCAGAGGGCGCCTATGAGCACGGGCATCAGGTCCCGTCTGCCCACAGCCCCGGCAGGGCTCCTACCTCCCTGGGGTCAAAGCCCGAGTCCTCCCCGCTGCCCTGCCCGACCTGCCCCCATCTCCTGTCCTCATTAAGGTGACACGTTGCAGTTACACTCCGTGTCATTCTGCATCCCCCACGGGACGTCTGCTGTGGCCTTCTATGGGTCCTTGGCACCCAACACAGGACATGGCACACAGTAGGCGCCGAATAGACGTTTATTAAATACACGAGCAAATGAACGAATAAACACCACACAAATAATGTGTGACAGAAGGGTCACCGAAACTCCAAGCTCAGCCCCTTCCTCGCCTCCTGCCCTGGCTGACTTCATGACTATTATAAAATAGTCGCTCATGGACTCCACTCTTGTCTTTTTAAACTGTCCATTTTCAAGAATTGCTTACATGCTGGGGAAGATGCATCCATAGGGCAAAAATAGACCCCGCCCCCTCTGACGGCTTTTCCATTTAGTGGAGAAATGACAGATTCTTGGATAAGTTTTGATGGGACAGCTTTAAGAAAAAAAAACCCCACACATCTTATTTTGGAATAATTTTTGATTTAGAGAAAAGTTGCAGAGAGCACAGAGAATTCCCATATGCCTTTCAGCCCACCTCCCCTAATGTGAACATCTTTCTTAATGACACAACAAAATCTCTCTTTCTCACAACCAAGAAATTAACATTAGTAATATGAACGAAACTCTTGACTTTACTCCAGTTTTATCAGTTTCCCCATAAATTACCTCTTTTTGGTCCAGGACCCCACCTGATATTTAGTCCTCACTTCTCCTTAGGCTCCCCTGGGCTGTGGGTTTCTCCATCTTTCCTTGTTTTTTTCATGACCTTGACCATCTCCAGGAGGAGATGCCAGGGGTCCTGAGAATGTCCCCTGATCCGGGTTCTTCCAGTGTTTTCTCATGATCAGACCAGAGCTATGGGTTTGGAGGAAGAGCAGGCAGAGGTGAGGTGCCCTTCTCATCATATCCCATAAGAGGTCCTTGATACGCACACCACATCAGCCTGGTGTTTACCTGGAAACACCTGGCTATGGTGGTCTGCCCTGTTCCCCCATGGCCAGGTTACTACCTTACCCTCTGCTTGCTCTTTTTTGGAAGTGAGTCATGAAGTCTAGCAGATTTAGATGCACTTCCAGGAAGGAGGAATATTTACATATATTTTGTGAAATCCTTCTGCAAAGAATATTGGTCTAGTCTCCTCCATTTATTTATTTATTAAGTAATTTATTATGATAGGTATGGACTCATGACATGTTAATGTTATGCTTTAGTTTATCATCTGATGCTGCATTATTCATTTTTGCTTCAATTTCCCTGGCTTTGCCACCGCAGCTCTTTCAAGGGACCCCTGTGCATGGGACTTTCTAGGCATCAGAGAAATACTTAAATTGCTTTCTTATGCTATGTCTTTCACCAATATACATTACGAATGAATCAAAGAGCTAGTTATAAAAATATTAGAACAAAATATGGGAGAAACTGTTTATAGGAATGGGGGGGGGGAGGAATGCCTTTCTAAGTCATCACAAAGGCCCTGAGACCATAAAAAAGACTAGGTTTCATTATATAAAAATTAAAATTCTACATCTGGCAAAAAAGACTGAAACCCACAACAACAAGCATGAGAGCAATATTTGCAACCTAACTGCAATAGATTTTTACCAGACCACAGATATGTAAAGAGTGTCTGCAAACCAATAAGAAAAGACCAACTGAAAAAGTATGTAAAAGACAGGAACAAACTATCCCAGAAGACCTAAAACAGACAGAAATAGATAAAATCTATGAAAAAATGCTTAACCTTATTTATAGGAAAAGACATTCACATTAAAACTACAATTCAGGTTGCTAGAACAAGTTTTCTTGTACATGGTGTTGTAAAGGCATAGAGCACTGTTTCTCAACCAGAAGTGATTTCAGCCACAAAGGAATACTCAGTGATGTCTGGAGACATTTCTTATTGCCATCGCTCAAGGGAGAAGGCTAATGGCCTCTAGTGGGAGGAGGTCAAGGATGCTGGTCAACTTCCCACAGTGCACAGAATGGCCCCTCCAGCAAAGAATGATCCAACCCAAAATATCAATAAGGCAGCAAGCTCTTCCGTATACTGTTTGTGAGAATCTACATCTTTTAGAGGCAATTTGGTAACCGAATTTTAAAATTTTGCCATCTGCCAAAAATTTAAATGCAAATACCCTTTAACACCATGATTTCAGTTGTTGTAACATATCCTACACGTCGGCAAGGATTCATGTGTAAGGTTATTCGGCACAGTCTCACTTGCGGTAGCAAAGGACTGGAAATAACCAAAATAAGCCCCAAGAGGAGAATAACTTAAAGAAACTGTGGTCTATGGGGAAAAGTATGGTGGTTCCTCCAAAAAAACAAAAATAGAATTGCCACCTGATCTAGTAATCTCACCTCTGGATGTATAACCCCAAAAAATCAAAGTCTGGGTCTTAAAGAGATATTTGTACATTCATGTTCATAGCAGCATTACTAACACTAACCGAAAGGTGGAGACAACCCCAGTGTCCACTGACAGACGCATGGATGCACACACTAGACTATCACTCATCCTGGAAAAGGAAGCACACCCTGACACCTGCTACAGTGCGGGTGGACCTCGAGGACAGGGTGCTCAGGGACATCAGCCAGACACAGAAGGGCAGACCCTGCCTGATCCCCCTCCCAGGAGGTCCCTGGAGGGGCCCCATCCACACACACAGAAAGTGGGTGGTGCAGTCGGGGGCTGGGGGAGGGAGTGGACAGTGGGTGTTTCATGGGGACAGAGCTTCAGTCGGGGAGATGGAAAGTTCTGGACATGGATGGTGGAGATGGTCGTACAACAATGTGAATGTGCTTTATGCCACCGAAGTGTGCACTTAGAAATGGCTACGATGGTACATTTCAGGTCACATATATTTAACTGCAATTAAAAACAAAAAAGAAAACTGTCGCACATCCATGCAATGGACGGATGCAGCCGTTAGTAAGCTGGAGGTTCAGCTATTCTGATGGGCAACCTTTTCTAAGAGAAAGCAAATGATAAAGGCTGCGATGCTCAGGGGTCCCGCTAGAGGGCAGAACATGACCACGAGACCCGCCTTCATGCTTTGATCGGCTGTTGACACATTATTGATGGTTTTCTCTTGTCCATCCTTTTTTTTTTTTGCTGCTGTTTCATTTCCCTCTGTATTTCTTTTTTTCCCATTACCTCCCCCCCATAGGCTAACATCTTAAGCCTTCACTGTATGTCTTCACGTCTGTGTCCTTAAAAGAAGTATTTTGTTGTAGATTGCAGAGCTATGTAATACACCTCTAAAGGTGATACTTAATGTGTGTAGCTGTGTGCTGATTTATAAAAGCCAATAATGGGCTCTATAGAGGTCGGGAGTCTCCAGAGAAACAGAACCTATAGGATTTCTGTGTGTGTGTGTGTGTGTGTGTGTGTGTGTACAGACATATATCTATGTGTAGATAGACATAGACAGGTAGATACAGAAATGTAGGTATTAGCAGATAAAGCCATTTTAAGGAATTGTCTCATGTACTGTGGAGGCTGGCAAGTCCAAAATTTGTAGGAAAGGCCAGCATACTGGAAATTAAGGTAATTCCAGTCAATGGTACAGTCTTGGGTCTGAAATCTGTAGGGTGGGCAGGGCAGGCTGGAAGCTAGGGCAAGATTTCTATGTTACAGTCCTGAGGCAGAATTCCTTGTTCACCAAAACCTCAGTGCATCTCCTTTGCTGAGAGTCAACTGATTATAAACGTGAATCAAATCTACAAAACACCTGCCCAGCAAATATCTCGAGTGTTGGACCTTCTAACCAGGCACCAGGCCCAGCCAGGTGGGCATACGACTTAACCATCACAGGCTGCCCCTGATCCATGGGCCACCTCCCGTGTATTTGTTTCCTGGAGCTTCTGTAGGAAAGCACCCCTCACAGCGGGGCTTAAACAGCAGGCATTTACTGCCTCTTGGTTCTGGAGGCAGAAGCCCCAAATCAAGGTGTCAGCAGGGTTGGTCTTATGAATGGAGACGGTTCTTTCTCCTTGCTGTATAGTATTCCATCGCACGCATATACTTTGGTGTTTTCATCCATTCTACTGTGGAGGGGCATTTCAGCTGTTTCCAGTTTGGGGTTCTTTGGAACAAAGCTGACCGGAGTGTTTCCATGCATGCCTTCTGGCGGATACAGGTGGCATTTCTGCCCAGTGTGTGCCTATCTCTGTCAACTAGTAGCAACAGACTGCTTCCCAAAGGGGCTGCCACTGTCTAAACTCACACACATGCATACACACTCAGGGGCTCCGGGTCTTCCTCCTCACGACCCTTGGTATCATCCATCTTTTTAATTTTTGCCCATCCCTCTGATAGGTGTAAACGACACCTCTCCACTGTGCTACTGTGCATTGCTCATGGGGCTGAGCATGGCTTCTCGAGCCTGGGGTCTTTAGGGTTCCATCCTCTGAAAGTCGCCCGTTCATACATGTTGTCCTCTTTGCTTTAGGGGTGCTGTCTTTTTTTGCAGTGGTTTAGAGGAGCAGAGCTGCCGTATTGGGCACATATGGAGGAAACATTTTCATTGGAACTTCTTGGGACTCAATTAGACTAGAGTGAGAATGACTCCCGCCTGTGAAATGCAATACAGCAGCCCTGGGCAGGAGTTCCTTGTATATTCTGGCTAGCGGCCCTGCCATTTCTTCTCCCATCCTGTCATCTCTCTAGTCACACTGTTTGTAGTGTCCCTTGTGTCACATTTCTTTGTCTTCTGGCTCGTGCTTCAGATTCTCAGTTTCCCCATCTGTAAAACAGCGCTCATGGCATCCAGCTCCTCACACAACAAAGCAAGAGCCCACAGGCTGTCCATCAGTGCAGCTTGCAGCCTGTTGCCGATCTGAGTTCTAACTTGGACTGTTAGCAACGATGTAGGGTCAACTGCCTGGCCAGCGGCCTGCACACAGGGGGCCCATGGAGCTGCTAAAGGTTTTGAGTGGTGGTGGGAATCAGGCACCTGACCATCAGACAAGACAGAGGAATGGGATGGAAGGAGAGAAGAAGGTTAAAGGTTGAAAGAGCAGGAAGGAGCTGTGCCCTGCTTGACAAGTCTGCCAGGGGAGACCCCACAAAAGAGGCTCGTCCTGCCTCTTCCTGTTTCAGTTCTCCCTGGTTCTGTGCCAGCAACAGGGTGGGGACCCCCAGAGCAAACTGCCTGATGGATTCAATCACTGTGGGGGGGAGGATTGTTCTGTAGGCTTGGGACCGGTGGTCAAGATGGGACCTAGTGGATGGAGGGATGGGCCACCCAGGGGCCACCCTGTGGGGCAGTCTGAGACACACGTGGTGTCAGGGTGCCTCCCCTTCTCCCTACCCTCCAGGGACACCAGACACCTGCGAGGGGCAGCAGGCAGCCAGGCCAGGAGCTGCAGTGGGTGGGAATCCCTGCCACCCCCCCTCCAGCCCAGTTACTGCTGCTAGCAGTGACCTTTGTCCCAGATCCCAGAGCTGAGTAATGGTTACCGGAAAAATAACTCAGCGAGCTGAGTGGCTGCAGTGCGTCCTCCTGGGGGGAGGGGTCAGGCTCAGTCCTCAGCCCGGCTGCTGGGGACAGGGGTGCCGCGGCCCCTGCTGGGTGGCCCGGCCAGGGTTCCTCCTGCCCTAGCATCCTCCATTCCCAGCAGAGGGATAGTGACACTGCTCACGGCCCCACGTTTTCTTGGGCCTTGGTCCCAGAGACACCTGCGCCCGGGAGAAGGAAGTCAGCCCTGGGTATCAAGGAGCCCCGGGTTCAAACCTCAGCAGTGTCGTTTTTTTGCAGAGTGACCTTGAGCAGTTGAGCACCCCTTTCTGAGCCTCAGTTTCCTCCTCCGGAAAGTGGGAGCGATGAACCAGCCCCTTCTCGGTTTGGTGCGGCTCAGAGGCTATTCCCTTGTGTGTGCACGGAGCTCGCCCCCAAGTGGCTGTCCGGTGCGGGTGAGCGGTCCGCCACCGGCGCGGGGCGCCCCCTGGGAGCCCGGCCTGTTCTCGCAGCCGGAGTTCCGGCAGCCAACAAATAAAGATGCCTGCCGCGTGGAGCAGGCCTACCGGGGAGGCCGGCAGCCAGCCAGGAAAAGGAGCTCATGATGTCCCAGGACGCCAAGCGTCGGGGGGGGGGAAATGGAAATGATAGATTTTACTGCGGTGGGCGCTGCCGTGGAGCCCCGTCCAACGCGGAGAGCCCCCCTTGCAGCTTCCGAAGCCTTATTCACCGCCCGCGGTGCACCCCGCTGCAAACGCACAGTCCTCCAAGCCCATTTCCCAGAAGACCAAGTGGGGTCTGGGTTTGTGAAGGTCGCCAGCCGGCTGCGCGGGCAGGACCTGGCGGGGGAGCTGCCAGGTGGCACGCTTCCCGGACCCGCCCCCGGGCCCGGACTCCCAGCTGCGCCCCCGCCCCGAGCTTCCCCGGCCAGGGGCGAGGAGGGCTGGGCCTCCGGAGGGAGGTGGCCGGGGAGGCCCCGGGGGAGGCGGCGCGGGAGCGGGGTGCCCGCCACCCACCCCAGGGCGGCCTGGGGATCGCCGGAGCCTAATCCTGGCTCCAGAGGACGCCCTGTACCGAAGGTTATATAAACCGACCTCTCCCTTTGTTTGTTTAATTCTTTCCGGCGGCCCTCATCTGTCAGTCTGTAATCGCCTGCTAACAGGGGCCCAGGGGAGGGGCGCGAGGGCCAGCCCCTTCTCCCTCTCCGTGAAGACCCCAGTGGGGCGTCTGTCCCCCAGGCTGGGGGCCGTGGGTGGGACGGCGCGGGCTGGGAGGGCAGTAGGATGGCTCTACCCAGCTCAGACTCCCGACTCCTCACGCCCGCTCCATGCCTCCGCTTCCACCTCCAGAAAACAGGGGCCCTTCGGGCCTGACCTCCAGGCTGTTGAGAAGGCCATACAAAGAGTGGGTGTGGTGCACATCAGCGCCCAGTTAACGCAGGCTGTGAACCCCGAGGGGTGTCATGCCCACCCCCACCCGCCACGCACTGGAGGCAGGTGGGCGCAGGGTTACCCCAGCATGGGCCCTGGGACAGTGATCCTGCGGCCCGCCCTGACTCAGCGTTTCCATCTGTGGAGTGGGGTGGCCACCACGAGCCTCCCTGCCCCTCAGCCTCCGGGAAAGCCCCTGAGGGGGGCTGGGGGAGATGGAGAAATGAGATGAGGGGGTCCATTCCTGCTGGGCCCAATTTCAAATTCCTTCCAGGCAGCCCTCACCCAGTGGCTGTCCTGCTTGGAACTTCCCTTTCTCTCCCCGGACAGACGGGACCAGGCTGGGCGCCGATGTTGGGGTGCCCGCCTCCCCTCGCTGCCACTCCTTTGCATAACCCGGCAGCATCCGGAAGTCAGGGTGCCAACGACTCTCTCCCTCTGTAACCGACTTCCTGCCGTTACCCACCCACCTTGCTCCCAGCCGCCCGCTCCCTGCCCCCCACCCAGGTCGCAGCGGCAGAGGGGGTCCCATTGCCCACGCAGGAAGGTACCCCCAGAGGAATGTCTACCTGGCTGTGTCCCTGGGCTGCTGGTGGCTCCCCTCTGCCACTCTGCTGGGAGATGGCTGGCTGGCTGCCCTCTACTTGCAGCTGGAGGCCAGAGGGCAAAGGGCAAAGGCCAAGGAGCCCCCTTTTCAGATTGAGAGCAGAGGTTGCCCCAACTTGTGGAGGAGACACAAACATCCAGTTGGGCGGGACTTTCAGAGCAGCTGGCCCCAGGTGGGTGGCAGAGAAGGAGACCCCGGCCCTTCCCTGGAAGGGAAGGTGGGGGGTATGAGAGGTGGCCTCCAGGGACACCCCTCCAACCAGCGGGGCACCAGCCGATTACAACAGCCACACCATCATGTGGCTGTACTTCTTTTACAGATGGGGAAACTGAGGCATGGAGCGAGGGTGCTGCCACCTGCCCAAGGCCACAGGGTCTGTGAGTCGCTGAGCTGGGGTTTGAATCTCCAAAGCCTGATTGCTGGGACCTTGGGGGTCAGGGAGGGAGGCCTGGGTGGGCTCTGTGAGGCTGGAAATCATGCCTCCCCTGAGCACCATTTCTGCACCGAACTGGATGACTTCTTGTCTGTGTGCACGCCCTGCCAGAAGCCTTAGTGAGTCCTGTTGGACAGACGGGAAACTGAGACTCAGAAAACAAGCAACTTGTCCAAACTCCCACATGACTGTGGCAAATGCCTGAGCTGGGCAGGAATGGGGGATATGCAGGCAGGGTCCCCTGGCCCGTGCCTTCCAGCAGCTCCACCTTGTGTGAGCCTGGCCTCCCGGAGCTCAGTCTCGGAGGTGCAGGAGAGATCCGAGCAGGCCCTCGGAGGCCGGGCCGGCCCGGCGTGTGTGGGCAGGCTCTGGGGTTCCAGGCAGCGCCCTGCCTACACCCAGGTGCCCATGCCAGGCCCGCTGGCCAAGGGGCTGGGCGGAGGCCCTCCCGATCACCTCTGTGGAGGTCTGGGCTTGACTCCGGCCGCCGCACTCTGGTTTTCTCCCTGCCCCCAAAAGTGCCAAGCCCTGTCCCACCTCCGACCTCTGTGCAAAGCCACGGGGTGAGCACGGAGCAAAAACAGCAGTCCAACCAGCTCAGCCCACTCCAAAGCCACATCTGGAGGATTTCAAAGAATTCAGGGCACCAGCTCTCTGGCCGGCCAGGAGCCCCACTGCCCACGTGTGGGAGGCCTTGTCTCTCTGAGCCACAACCTCCCTCTGAAGTCTTCCTTTGAAGTCTCATTCACCTTCTCTTTGCTCTGCACCACTGTCCAGGGCCAATGCGGCCAGAGGCGGAGAGGAATCACACACATTTCCTGCCCCACAGGGAAGGGCTACGAGGTGTTTAGCCCCGGTCCCTCTTGATGCTTTGCTTCCCCTCCCAGCAGGGAGGATCCCTGAGCATGTCAGTAGCAATGCATTCCACCTTCTGGGGGGACCGGGGTCCCCAACTTGGCAGAAATGTGGGCAGCAGCCTCTGATCATGGGATTGGGCACCAACCCCCACCCCCCAGCACCACCATCCCGTGGTGTCCTGCAAGTCGTGTGAGCTGGCAACGTGAGCCAGAGGCTATGGCACCCTGAACAGATGTGGACTGCTTGGGACCTCAGTTTTCCCATCTGTAAAATGGGTGCCGTAGGACTACACCCCACCCCCACCCCTGCCACCTCCCAGGGCAGCTTTGAGGACCAGACAGCAGAGTGTGCAAAAGATTTCACGCAAACTCTGGTGCCCAGCAGGTTCCCATCAATATTGGCTATTTATATCCCTATTATGATACGGGTGAGTTTGACTACACCACATGCCGGGGTACGTCAGGCTCAGTGGGTGACCCTGGGCGGGTGACTCACTTTGCACACCTGGGAAATGGCTGTCAGGACCCAGCCTGGCACACAGTAGGTGCACAGTAAGTCTGCGGCTTTCACTGTCCCCACCTTCCAAAGCTGTCATGAGGATAAGCGCCTTATCAGGGCTTGGCCCACAGCAGCTTGTTGAGTGAATAATAGTGATCAGGTAGCCCTTTCTTGCCCTCAATGTTTTCCAGCTTCTAAAGCGGGTGGACTCTACTGCAGGTTTCTCCCCTCAGCACTGGAGGCGTGGGTTGGGTCATCCTGGGCATGGGGGAGGTGAGCAGCATCTCTGGCCCCCACCCTCTGGAGGACCACTCACAGATGTCCCCAGGCACCAGCCAGCGTCCCCTGCGGGCAGAACGACCCTCCTGAGAGGCACCGCACGGAGGCCACATTAGCACCCACTGCAACCCTTGGGAAGCGGGGATTAAGGCTCAGAGAGGGGCCACACGGCACAGGGGGCTGAGGCCAGCGCTGGCCGCAGCCCCGGGCCTCCGCGCTGCACGTGACTCTGGGCCCACCTGGGGAGGGTGGGCAGTCAACCCCCGGCAGCGCCAGGGTTCCAGGAACTGGCAGCAGGGGCCCAGGGCATACCAGTTGCAACATCTGAGGGCGGCATGCTGGCATGCCTGGGCAGTGCCGCCGCCTGGGCCCCGCAGGCATGCCAGGAAAGAGAAAGCAGCCCAGGCCTGGGCAGCGGGACAGGCGGCGGAATCTCAAGCCAGGGGAGGCGGCTGGGGCAGAGGCGCCCGGATGGAGGCTGCGCGCGCCTGTCCCGCCCCTCCGGAGATGCTGGCCAATGTGGAGGCCCGAGTCCGGCCACGCCCCCAAGAGAAGCCCATTGGCCCAAGGAAAGCGTTGGGTGGATCCTCGGGGGTCCCTCAAATCCAGCACTCCAGGCCCTTACGCAGAATCTTTGCTGCTTTTTAATAGGAGGGTGCTTAGGGAGCACCCCACTCCGATATGTGCCCCTGGGCTATTATCACCCTATCAGAGTCTTACTTAAAAGTCCGGTAACTCACTCATCAAACATTTATTGGGGATGTGAAGATGAACAGGGCAGATGTGGAGGAAAAGCCCCAGCGGAGGCGTCTGGCACAGAGTACTACGTACACGGCCTCCACTGGTCAGGCCCCATCTTCACGGCACCTGGACCAGCCCAGGGCGCCCCTCCCTGGTCCCAGACCGGCACCTTCACAGTCCATCCTCCCCTCGGTGGCCACCAGAGGGCGCCCGTGAGCATCTGAGCCTGGCGCCCCTCTCCCCACAGCCCTCCAGGCTCCTACCTCCCTGGGGTCAGAGCCTCCCTGCGGCCCCCCTCCCGTCCTCCCTTCCCCCTTGCTCCCTCTGCTTCAGCCCCCTGGGCCTCCTGGCTGTTCCTCCCACATGCCAGGCCTGGCCCTGCCCCAGGACCTTTGCACGGGCTGTGTCCTCTGGCACACTCCCCTGGGTACCCCCAGAGCCCCTCTTTCACCTCTTTCAGGTTTCAGCTCCTTAAAACTGCTCCTCCCACTTCCTGACCCCCACTTCCCCCCTAGCTGTATTTTTCTCGGTAATGAGTCACACCACCAGCCCCCTGTGCACCCTACTTCTGCACCTTGTTGCCACCTCTGTCCCCAGCTGGGTCATCAGCTCCATGAGGGCAGGAGTTTGGACTTCGTTCAAGGCTGCATCCTCAGTACCCAGAGCACCACCTGGCACGCAGCAAGTGCTCAGTAAATGTGGATGAATGAGTTAATGAAATGAATTAATAAAAGACAACCATAATTACCTCTACCCCCGCCAAGTTCCAGCTCAGTCTCTTGTCTCCCTCCTGCACCCTCCCCCACCCCCCCCTCAGCCACGGTGAACCCCAGCGGTTCACTGGGCTGAGAGAGGGCTGAGCAGGTATAGCGAGGAGGACCAGGCAGGGGTTCCCCAGCCCCTCCAGAGCCGGGATAGGTCCCCGTGTGCTGGCAGGAGAGCAGCCCCCCCGCAACCTTAGCCGCCTCGCCACGCTGACACCCTGACGGTTTGTACGTCCACACGCTTTTCCCCTTGAACTAAAGGAGGGGGAGAAATGGGCAGTGGTGCTCCCGTCCGTGGGAAGGCTTCTGTGGCCTGGCAGGCCTTGCTCAGGGCCTGGCTGGCCTCAGTTCTGGCCAGCCTCAGAAGTGGTCTGGCCCGGTTCCATGGGGGTGTGCGGATGCGTGGAGGGGTCTCAAACCCCTACCCAGCTCAGACAAGCCAGGCCAGCCCTCTCCTCCTCCACGGAGGGCTCCTGCCCCCCCCAGCTCCCAGATCTCTCTGCCAGGGAAACCCCAGTGCTAAACAGATGAGCTCTGGGAAAGAGGGGGTGCAGAGCTGAGCCCCAGAGGGGACCAGGGTCCCTGGAACAGCCCTGCTGCCTTCCTGGAGGGGAAACCAAGGCAGGGAGCTCCTCCATGCCTCTGTGCCCAGGGCGAGGCATGCCATCCTCCGAGGGTCCCCTGGTTTGGCCACGTGGCGCTTGGCAGAGAACAGCACGGGGAGGGTGGAGACCTGGGCCCGTTGCCATGTCAAATTCCTCCCGGCAGCCATTGGGGGGTGACGGGAGGAGAGGTTTTTGTTTTTTTGTTTTTTTGTTTTTATTCAACAGAATCAAAAAGAGGAGAGAGAGCAGTTGGCAGGAAGAAGGGCTCCAAGCCTAGGCCGAGCTCACCATGAAAATTACACCGCTGGCCTTGGTGCTCGGGAGCTGGGGGGGCCTGAAGAGGGGAGGTTGTTCTCATCTTGTACCCCCATCCCTGCATTTTGCAGAAGAGGGGGCAGCCTCCTCAAAGGATAGCCTTCGAGGGCCGCTCTGGGTGCGGCAGCCCCTCCCACTCAGCTCACCTTCACTGGGGCTGTTCCCTCTGCCTGGAATGCCCTTCCCACCCAGCCTGGCATCTTCCCGGCCCTGGTCTTCTGTCCCCCTGGACCTACGGGGCCGAGAGGAGACAGGTCAGAGCATGAGGCCAAAAAAAAAAAGAGAAAAAAGTCAGTATACAGATCCTGTCTTTATTTGGATGTGATATTTAAATCGGTGTGGATTTCCTGCATTTGTTTTGAATCTTAAAAAGAGTGCATGAAAAGATGACTATCTTGATGGCGGAGTTTCTGGTGTCCCTTCCCTTAAATGTTGCTACCTGCCCTCCCGTAAGCGCCCACTTGCCTCACCCTCATTTAGGGCCTGGGGAGCTAGTTGGCGCCAGATCCGACCCGAAGCCCAGGGCAGGGTTCCAGGGCAAGGGGAGATGCGCAGGCTGGCCCTGCTCTGGGAGACAATCCCACACAGGCCAGAGCAGCAGGCCTGGAGGGATCCGCTGGACACGTGTAAGCTGCTCATTGGCTCCCTGTTCAGGGGACTCCTGCACGGGGTGTGCAGGGAAAGCCCGGGTGGCTGCCTGGTCCTGGAGCCCACCCTCGGGGGGCATGACCCCCGCAAACCTGGTCTCACCACCCAGCGACCTGAGCCGATGCCTCTTGGGTGAAACAGCTGGTAAAGGCTCCGCTGCCTGCCTCCAGGACTGTTCAGGCACCAAATAGGATAATAGCTGCAAACAGCTGCCTACACAATATAAGCTGTTATGAGGGCTTCAGGGCCAGCCTGGGCCTCAATTTCCTCACCTATAAAATGGGCATAAGAACACCTGCCAGCGCTAACCTCCCAGGGTTTTGGAGGATTCACAAGGGAATGAAAACGTTTTGCAGAGAACGTGGCTGAAGGCTGAGAAAGTTCTGCAGAGGAGGGGACAGTGGCTTCTGTGGACACCCACTCATAATAACACTTCATGGAGAAGGAGGCAAAGTATAGCAGAAAAAAAAATCGGCCATCCCCACTGATCTGACTACTTTCCTCCTGGCCCTGTGTCCCCCATCACCCTGTCCCCCTGCCCTTTCTTACAGCTAGCAGCTAGGAGGTAGGACCATCTGGGGCTTAGGAAGATAGGCCTTGTGAGCCAGGCTGTCATGCTTCAAATCCCAGGCTTACTGTGTACTAGCTGTGTGACCTTGGGCCACTCCCTCAACCTCTCTGTGCCTCAGCTTCCTCATGGGAACAACGACACCATCTTCCACGTGGAGCTGTGGCAATGAGTCACCGCAGGGACAGCCAACTATGTCCCAGGGGCAGGATTTGTTCCTTCTGCACATGAGCTAAGAATTGTTTATACACTTTTAAATGGTTGGAAGAAGTCAGTATAATCATAATTTGTGACATGCAACAATTACGTAAAATTCACATTTCAGTGTCTGTAGATAAAGTATTATTGGCCCATTTGTTGTCACGCCATCCCTGGTGTCTTTCAGCTTTGGAGAGTCAAGGGCAGAGCTGAGTAGGCGCATCAGAAACCGTCTGGTTGGCAAAGCTGAATATATTTACTCCCTGGCTACTTACGGAAGACATTTCTCATGCCCAGGTTGCTCTGGACAGTGCTGGGCACAAAGTGAGCTGGGCACAGATGTGCCTGTCACGAGCAACTGGTCCCTACAAAAATCGCATGCCATTTTTTTCTCCTTTAAACCTCAGATTGTCAACATTTCTCCCACAGCACTGACAGTTCTTGGAGGCATGCGTTACTCCACAATCCTTGAAATTTCTTCCAGAATCCCCTACTGTTGGGCACTTAGGCTGTTCCCAGTTGCTAAGGCAGAGCTGCTGTGAACAGCTTCCTTCTCAAGGTGGGCCTGTTTCTCTGTAATAAACACTTCTCCATCATTGGCCTCCTGCTAGGTCCTGCTCTAGGCACTTTGCAAATATTCAACTATGTAATTTTTGCTACAGCTACCACGATCCCCACATTTTACAAATGGGCAAAGCAAAGCTCGGAGAGTTGAGGTGACTGGCCCAGAGTCATGGGATTTGTTGCTGGAGACCCAACTACACCATCCAGAGGACAGGCCCTGGAATCCGAGTGTTGCCAGGAAACTTGGCAGAAACAGGGAAGCAACCATCCCAGGTCAGCGGTGGCCCCACCCAGCCTGCAGCTGCGACTTTCCACGGGCCTGGGGGGCGTGGCCAGCCTGGTTCTGCAGAATCCTCATTGGTCCTGCCCCCCCCAGCCCATCCCACCCCCGCTGCCATCTGACTGGCACCCTCCCTATCACTTGCTGGGTCTGAAAACGGTGAGTCTGCCCCTCTGTTCAGGCACGGCTGCCAGATCCCTTGTGGCGGGTATGTCAAACGGTGCAACCGCTTTGGAAAACAGTTTGGCAGTCTCCTCAAAGTTAAACACACACCTAGCACCATGGGATCCAGCCTTTTACTCCTAGGTCTTTGCTCAAGAGAAATGAAAGCCTATGGTCATGCAAAGACTTTTACGTAAATGCGCTTAGCCAGCAATCCGCCACTCCCGGAAATTGACCCAGGAGGAATGAAAGCAAATGCTCACACCAAGGCCTTGTGCACGGACGCTGACGGCAGCTTCCTTTGTGACAGTCCAGGGCTGGAAAGAACTCGGATGTCCGTCAGCGGGTGAATGGACAAACCAGTTGTAACAGGGCCGAATGGTGGAGTACTAGCCAGCCATGAAGAGGCGTGAACTGTGGCACACGCGGCAACGTGGGTGAACCTCAGAATGATTCTGCCGCGTGAAAAAAGCCAGGCAGAAAACAGCGTTCTGGACGCTAGACCCCACCCAGTCATTTACCTACTGTTGACTGCTTTTAGGCTACAAAGGCGGAGCTGAGCAGTCAGTGGCTTTGGGTAGTTCGTAACCCTCTGGGCCTCAGCTTCCACATCTGCAAAATGGGGCTAGGCATACCCCCACCCCACAGGTGGAGGCATCTGTCATTGTAATGCTGTGTGGCTTCTTTTATGTTCCTCTTACATAAATGACAGAAATATGACTTTATCACTAAATGATTTGGCTTTTTTGCTTTTGCCTCCATAACAAAGCATCTTGGAGATTAGTTTGCTGAGGTTGAGGAACGCTGATGTGTGTGTATGTATATGATTCTTTTAAATATGTGTATTTACATATGTAATATATTTAACATACCTATTTAATATATACACCTATGATATACAGATATACATGATATAAAATAATAGTTATATATGGGTATATAATGCAATGCATGATGCATATTTGATACATTTTATATATAAGCCACTGTACATGTGTACATATAACATGTAGAATACACAGCAAATATTTAATACATATACATTTTATATAATACATTGTGTGTGTGTGTGTATGTAAATATTCATGTATTTAATACATTATACATAGCTATATGTATGATCCTTCTTTTTTTTTTAAGTGGGATTTTACAGGCCTTTGGTCCCTCTGAGATTTTCATTCATTCAGCAAATATTAATTGAGCATGTACTGCATACCAGGCACTGGTAGATATACCCACATATAACTATTATTTTATATCATGTATATTTGTATATCGTATGTGTATATATTAAATAGGTATGTTAAATATATTACATATGTAAATATGCATATTTAAAAGAATCATACAATGTCAGGAACACAACCATGGACAGAACAGGTGGACACTCCCCACCCCCAACACGGAGTTGACAGTTTCCGCTCAGCACATTCTTTTGAGTTAGTGGTTTAGCTATTTATTTGGGCTTTCGATGCTAGAATGAGTTTAATTCCAATCTGACTCATGACTTACTCTCATCATTGTTCCATTTATTAGTAAATTTAAAAGCTCGCTAATAGACTAAACACCCACAAACTCAACACCCCCAGGATAAACAGAACTTCATGAGCCACTGACACCCCCATTCTCCCTGGCCTGTGCCCTGGGCTCCTCACCACAAAATTAACCACACTTCTGACTCTGGAATGTATCCTTTCCTTGCCTCCAAATAATGTATCTCTAATAGGTATTTCCCCAACAAATGGTGTTTCATCGAAGTGACTGTAATTTCCTAAAGAGGCATCACGCTGTGTGCAATATTTTGGGGCTTCCTGTTCCATTTGATGTTATATTGCTAAGTCCATAAACATTGTTTGTTGAGGCTGGATAATAGGCTGTTGGGTGAATTTCCCATGATGCATTTCTCCATTCTCTCAATGATGAGCATTTATTTGGGTTGTTTTGGGTTTTTGCTTTCTTCCCAATTGCAGTGATGAACATTCAGGGACACGTTTCCTGGGGCAACAAGCAAGGATTTCTTGTGGGTATGTATCTGGGAGAGGAAGGGCTATGTCATGCGGCACATGAATGTTGCATTGTGATTAATGTCAGTCTGTTTTCCAAAGTGGTTGCAGTGTGGAAGGGCCTGTGTACCCACAGCCTCTCTGACATTTGGTATTGTTGGATATTTTTAATTTGGGATGGTGACACAGGTATACATGGGGGTCTTGTGGCTTTGTCATGCATTCCCTCAATCCCTAAAGAAGTCAAACATCTCTTCATGCCCTTTGCTGGCCCACCATGTTTCCTGGTTCACAATGTGCCTGTTAATTCTCTTTGCACATTTTTCTTTGGTGTAATTGTCTTTTTCTTATTGGGACTTCAATCTTTTTAAAAGGCTGTTATCATATTCTGTCAGAAGGCTATCCCATTATTTATAGCATGCATTCTAACTGGGGCAAAAATTGATTATGGGAAGGTGAACCAACCTTACCCTTCTAATAGACGAAACAGGTATACATTCACATGTAAACAAACATACAGTGTATCTGTGGTATTAAAATTTCAGGAAGAGTGATTAGGGGGAAAATATCTAGAGAAGCACAAGGGGGTAATGAAAAAAGTCTGAAAAATACTGATTCATAGCAATTTTCACAAGTATATGGCAAGCATAATTATCCTTAGGGGCATACATATGTTCTCCCAAGTTCAAGATAGATTCCCAGAAGTTGGACCATAAAATCTGAACTTGTCTTAGGCCTCTGCCATGCGTGCCAAACTGTTTTCCCAATCTGTACACACATTTACCTCCAAGTAATTTATGAGATGCCTGTTTCACCACATCTTCACCAGCATTGGGTTTTATCAATTTGAAAATCTTTACGTACTTTAATGAGTGCCAGGGCATGGTATGTTCTTATTGTTTGTTATCCTTTATTTGGCCTCTTTGAGGCTGCACATTTTTTATAGCTCTGCTAATCAGTCTGTCTCTTAAGAATGTTCTGTAGTGGAAGAACTGCAGGGCAATATATCTGCAGGAAAGGGGATCCTTGTTACATAGTGGTAGAAGTTCAGCTGAGTTATGTTCTACAGTTGTACAGAAAGCAGAACTTACAAGTGATGAACTTGACTGTTTAGTGGAGGGGAATTTCCAGGCAAGTGTGAGAGGTGCAGCCTGGTTTCTTATTGCTGTTTATACTACAGTGTGAGAGGAAAGCCAAAGATGGAGGGGAGAACTGTGAAGCAAAAAGGAACCAGGGATGGTTTGGGAGGTTCTCAGCTTATTCAGATTGCACAAGAAGCTAAAATTAGGAGATTCCATCAGGGAAGCTTCCTCTGAACCTTCATCACCTATCAGCTAGATAACCTTGAGCAAGTGTGTAAACCTCTCTGAGCCTCAGTTTCCTCATCCGTGAAATGGAGGTAGAGGTACTAGCACCCCCCTTAGGGCTACTGGGAGGGTAACTGGGTAGGCTCATGTAAAGCACTTAACACCCATGGGTGGCCTTGTGGGGGGAGTGATGGGTAGGGGGGCTGCCTCTGTGCCCCACTGACTGCCTTATGGATCTCAACCCCTGTCTGGCTGCTATCAACCCATCCTCCCCTCCTCTGGCTTTCTCTCCTCCCAGGTACTTAATTCCCAAGACAGGGGAGGGATGGAGGATTCCAGCTGGGGATTAACAGAGGCAGATTAGAGTAAGCAGAGAGAGGAGGGGGTCTTTATCCCCTTAACTCCTCCATTTCCAGAACCAGAGTGGGAACTCCCATCCCACTTCCTTTAGCTTCAGGTTTGTGAGAGAGGAGACCCCCTCCAGAACTTTCCCCCTCCCAGTGGGGGAGAACCCTGGGGAAAGCATTAGGGTTAGGGTCTGACATGCTGGTTGACCAGGGATAGAGGAACTCCCTTTCTGGGCCTCACTTTTCCCTTCTGAAAAATTGTGAGCATGTGCAGATGAAGTGTGTGTGCTGCAGTGCCCCAGACTGAGTGCTGAGAGTGGCTACACATAGGCTGTCCTTAATGAACACCTACTATTGGGCACGGCTGGTGTCATCACCATTTGCCCGAGATTCCCCAGTCCCCAGTGCGCCCAGCATCGCACCCAGAACCACAGAATCAACTTCCAGAGTCAGCCATGGCCCCCGAAAGGCTGTCCAGGGCCTGGTTCTCCTTCTGGGGTGCTGCCTGCCTCCACCCTAAACCCTGGCGTTCTCCCTGGGGGAGCTGGGAATCACTGCCCCAAAGGGGTCCCTGAGTTCTGAAGCCCCAATGCGGGGCACTGGGGTCGCAGGCAGAAGGAAACCCGGTGAGGAAGATGATAACGGAATCTCCTCCACTCAACCAGGCCCGGGGAGCCCCCCTCCCCTAGTCCCGCAGCTGCTCCCGACGCAGAGCCTGGGAGGGGGGAAGGGGGCGGCGCCTACTCTGCGGCGGCCGGAGGAGGGGGACTGCGGGAGAGCTCTTCGGGGTGGGGGGGGGGGCGCTGCGGCACCGCGTTCCAGCCCGCTGCGGCCCGAGCGGCAGGGGAGGGGGCGCTGACCTTTGTCGGCCCGGCCCCGCCCCCGCTGCGGGGGCCCGGCCATTAATTCCGACCTGGGGAGGGGGCGCCCGCTCCCCCAACCTATGGGCCGCCGCGCGCGCTCCCCGCCACCGCCCCATCTGGAGCCCCTGCGGGACCCCCAGGGGATCCCCGCCCCCCAGGTCTGTCGCCCTCGGTGTCAGAGTCTCTGTCTGTGTTCCCATCTGTCCGGTCTCCCCGCTTGCGTGCTTGTGCTTGTATCCGGGACACCTGCACGCACCGGCCACGGTGGCTGGCGCGGTGGCCCGGGGGAGGGTCCCTGGGGGTCGGTGTGTGGGTGGGTCAGCCCAGGCTCTGGGGTGTCTATGATTGTCAATCTATGTGGGTGTCTGGGTGACACCCCGCAGGCTGTGAGCGTGAGGGTCGCCGTGTGTCTGTCTGGGTGACACCCGCAGGCTGTGAGTGTGAGTCTGTGTTCGCGGCCTCCTGCCGGAGGTGTTTCTGTCGGAGACACCCCGCCGGACGTGAGCGGGGCTCCCCGCGCGTCTGGGTGACCCCCTCAGTCTGTGTGTGTCTGTGGCACGGGGGGCGCGAGGGTGCCGGGCCGCTCGCCGCTGTGCCCTGCGTCCGTGTCGGAGTGGAGGAGGCTCGGGCCGCCAGTGTCCCTGGCCGTCTGCGTGCGCGTGTGTGTGTGTGTGTGTGTGTGTGTGTG
>JAVSCE010003507.1:0-122263 GCA_032199065.1 Smutsia gigantea | reverse complement strand
TACCCATTTTGTTGAGAGTTTTAATCATGAATGGATGCTGAATTTTGTCAAATGCTTTTTCAGCATCTATGGAGATGATCATGTGGTTTCTGTTCTTCTTTTTGTTGATGTGGTGGATGATGTTGATGGATTTTCGAATGCTGTGCCATCCTTGCATCCCTGGGATGAATCCCACTTGATCATGGTGTATGATCCTCTTGATGTATTTTTGAATTCGGTTTGCTAATATTTTGTTGAGTATTTTTGCATCTACGTTCATCAGGATATTGGTCTGTAATTTTCTTTTTTGGTGAGGTCTTTGCCCGGTTTTGGTATTAGAGTGATGCTGGCTTCATAGAATGAGTTTGAAAGTATTCCCTCCTCTTCTATTATTTGGAAAACTTTAAGGAGAATCGGTGTTATTTCTTCTCTATATGTCTGGTAGAATTCAGAGGTGAATCCATCAGGCCCGGGGGTTTTGTTCTTGGGTAGTTTTTTGATTACCAATTCGATTTCGTCGCTGGTGATTGGTCTGTTTAGTTTTTCTGTTTTTGCTTGGTCAGTCTTGGAAGGTTGTATTTTTCTAAGAAGTTGTCCATTTCTTCTATGTTTTCCAGCTTGTTAGCATATAGATTCTCATAATATTCTCTTATGATTCTTTGTATTTCTGTGGGGTACGTCGTGATTTTTCCTTTCTCATTTCTGATTGTGTTTATGTGTGTAGATTCTCTTTTTTCTTAATGAGTCTGGCTAGGGGTTTATCTATTTTGTTTATTTTTTCAAAGAACCAGCTCTTGGTTTTATTGATTTTTTCTATTGTTTTATTCTTCTCAATTTTATTTATTTCTTCTCTAATCTTTATTATGTCCCTCCTTCTGGTGACTTTGGGCCTCATTTGTTCTTCCTTTTCCAATTTCAGTAATTGTGTCTTTAGACTATTCATTTGGGAATGTTCTTTCTTCTTTAAATAGGCCTGGATTGCAATATACTTTCCTCTTAGAACTGCCTTTGCTGCGTCCCACAGAAGTTGTGGCTTTGTGTTGTTGTTGTCATTAGTCTCCATATATTCTTTGATTTCTGTTTTGATTTGGTCGTTAACCCATTGATTAATTAGGAGAGTGTTGTTAAGTCTCCATGTATTTGTGAGCCTTTTTGATTTCTTTCTAAAATTTATTTCTAGTTTTATACCTTGGTGATCTGAGAAGTTGGTTGGTAGGATTTCAATATTTTTGAAATTACTGAGGTTCTTTTTGTGGCCTAGTATGTGGTCTATTCTGGAAAATGTTCCATGTGCACTTGAGAAGAATGTGTATCCTGTTGCTTTTGGGTGTAGAGTTCTGTAGATGTCTGTTAGGTCCATCTGTTCTAGTGTGTTGTTCAGTGCCTCTGTGTCTTTACTTATTTTCTGTCTGGTTGATCTGTCCTCTGGAGTGAGTGGTGTGTTGAAGTCTCCTAAGATGAATGCATTGCTGTCTATTTCCTCCTTTAATTCTGTTAGTATTTGTCTCACATATGCTGGCGCTCCTGTGTTGGGTGCATATATATTTATAATGGTTATATCTTCTTGTTGGACTGACCCCTTTATCATTATGTAATGTCCTTCTTTATCTTTTGCTACTTTCTTCGTTTTGAAGTCTATTTTGTCTGATACAAGTACTGCAACACCTGCTTTTTTCTCTTTGTTGTTTGCATGAAATATCTTTTTCCATCCCTTCACTTTTAGTCTGTGTATATCTTTGGATTTGAGGTGAGTTTCTTGTAGGCAGCATATAGATGGGTCTTGCTTTTTTATCCATTCTGTTACTCTGTGTCTTTTGATTGGTGCATTCAGTCCATTTACATTTAGGGTGATTATTGATAGGTATGTACTTATTGCCATTGCTGGCTTTAGATTCGTGGTTACCAAGGGTTCAAGGGTTGCTTCTTTATTATCTAACAATCTAACTTAAATTTCTTGTTAAGTTATTGTAAACACAGTCTGATGTTTCTTTCTTTCTCTCCCTTCTTATTCCTCCTCCTCCATTCTTTCTATAATAGGTGTTTTATTCTTTGCCTTTAGTTAGTATTTGGATGGTCTGCTTTCTTTGCTATGATTTTATTTTCTCTGGTGGCATCTTTTTAGCCTTAGGTGTGCCTCCATCTAGAGCAGTCCATTTAAGATATCCTGTAGTGGTGGTTTATGAGAGGCAAACTCTCTCAACTTTCGTTTGTCTGGAAATTGTTTAATCCTCCATCATATTTAAATGATAATCGTGCTGGATACAATATTCTTGGTTCGAGGCCCTTCTGTTTCATAACATTAAATATATCATGCCATTCTCTTCTGGCCTGTAAGGTTTCTGTTGAGAAGTCTGATGATAGTCTGATGGGTTTTCCTTGTAGGTGATCTTTTTTCTCTCTCTAGCTGCCTTTAATACCCTGTCTTTATCTTTGATCTTTGCCATCTTAATTATTATGTGTCTTGGTGTTGTCTTCCTTGGGTCCCTTGTGTTGGGAGATCTATGAGCTTCGGTGGACTGCGAGACTACTTCCTTCCCCAGCGAGGGAAAGTTTTCAGCAATTATTTCTTCAAAGACACTTTCTATCCCTTTTCTCTCTCTTCTTCCTCTGGTACTCCTATAATGCGAATATTGTTCCGTTTCAATTGGTCACACAGTTCTCTTAATATTCTTTCATTCCTAGAAATCCTTTTATCTCTCTCTGCCTCAGTTGCTCTGTACTCCTGTTCTCTGTTTTCTATTCCATTAACAGTCTCTTGCATCTCATCCATTCTGCTGCTAAGCCCGTCGATCGCTTGTCTGATTTCTGTATTGTCTTTCCTCAGTTCCCCCACTTCCTCCCTCAGCTCTGGCACATTTCTCTGTAGGTCCATCAGCATGGTTATGACTTTTATTCTGAATTCTTTTTCAGGGAGGCTGTGCATTTCCATCCCTTCAGACTCCCTCTCTGGGGTTGTCTGGTTGATTTTGGTCTTTACCATATTCCTCTGTCTTTTCATGGCTGTATAATTTGGTCACTGATAGTTGCCACGTATGTCAGCTGGGCTCTTTAAGACTTTAAAAAGAGAAGAAAAAAAAGAAAAAAAAGATAAAAAAAGAAAAAAAAGAAAGAAAAGAAAAAACAAAAACAAAACAAAAAACAAAACAACAACAAAAAATGCCCACCGGACGTAGATTCTGTGGGAATGCTCTAGGTGGCGCTATTGCCCCACTATTCCACAGCTGTGACTGTGCCGCTCCGCAGGGCCCTTTATCGCTCTGGTAGGGGTGGGAACGAATAGGAGGCTGTTGATCTCAGTGAGAAGTGTTAAGTATGGCTACGCTTCCTCAGTCGCCAGCTAAGGCGTCTGAAACTCCCCAGGACTCCCAGCCTGCTGGGCTGAGTGTGCTGGGGCGATCTGGCTCCTCCGCTGGGCTCCTGTCTCTTTAAGACCGCTGAAGAAAGCGCGCGCTTTTTTTTTTTTTTTCTTCCCGGAGCCGGCTGCAAGCTCCCTGGCGCGTTCCCCGCTCAGATCCTGCCCCTCTGTCTCTCCAATCTCCGCTGCACTGCGCAATGTGGGTCAGCGCTCCCCGCGCAGATCCCCGGGGCGGGCTACTTCGCGGGGTGTGCTTCCACTCCCTCCCGGCTCTGAATCCTCTCCTCCCGCCGGTGCGCTGGGGTGGGGGAGGGCTCGGGTCCCGCCGGGTCGCGGCTCCGGATCTTACCCGC
The DNA here is from genome assembly GCA_032199065.1 of Smutsia gigantea. NCBI lineage: Eukaryota > Metazoa > Chordata > Mammalia > Pholidota > Manidae > Smutsia > Smutsia gigantea. Next base: position 118,576 of record JAVSCE010003507.1, on the reverse strand, counting down.
CTCTTGGGGTGCCGAGTGCTCTCGGGTGTAGCTGCACGCTGTGCGCTTTCCTGTGTATTCTCGTCTCTCTTTTAGGAATAGATGTATTTGCTGTGTTTTCCTAGATAAATATAGTGTTGGGAGGAGATTTCTGCCGCCCTGCTCACACCGTCATCTTCCCGGAAGTCCCAATTTCACTGTTTCTAAGTGGAGCTTTTTCAGTAGCCTGATACACATCTACATCTTCAGGACCATTAATGTATTCCTTCTTGAAGGTTGGGATTCTTTACGGAGACTAGCAAAACTCTTGAGATTCCTTCTAAATCAATAAATTACTAATTTCATTTAAAGTTCCCATAACTTACAAATGCACCAGATATTCTCACTGACTACAGTTTTGTGTTTCAAGAATGCACGCTAAGCTCTATGCATTCAAGTCTTGCATGAACTTCCATGAGGCTGGTGTACATTATAAATTCCCTCTAACTATTTGCTTTCAGAGCATAAAACAATCACAAAACTAAAAACTTATGGCACTCTGAGCAAAACTAGGCCCACTCCAATAATTGTTATTGAAACAGAGTTAGATTTGCCACGTTTAAATCCAATTTCTTTACACCAAAAAGTCTCATGTGTCTTCCACAGGGTCCCGGGAGCTGGAGAAAACAGAATATGAAACAGCCGGGAGCCAATCTGAGCAGCGCAAACGCGGGGGCTCCCACGGGAGGAGCGGGCACCTCACAGGGCCCCTGGCCTGCCCAGCACCAAAACTATCAGTCAGGCCAGAATTTAAAGCACTGAAAGAGGTGCTGAGTAAGAATAACCCAATTCTTTAAAGTGCAGAACTAGATAAATACAATCATACTGCTACCAATCCTGTCTAAATTAGCCTATCAGAGCTAATTCTGGCAGTAAGTTCACAAATTGGCCAATATGTTAATAAGTAATTTGTTTCCTAATTAATTAAATGCAAACAGACAACCCCCAAACTTTCTTTTTAAAAATAAAATCTAAAATTTCAGTCTCCATGAAAATAGAATTAACTTTCACAGCCAAAACATAACATTAACATACAGAATACAATTTCCTTTCATAAGAATGTCTCACAGAATAATAGAGAAGCTGGGTTTAAGAGCTGAGAGGAAACCTTTAAACCATCCTGGCTCATTTTCCTGAGGAACAAAGTAAACTTCAGAAACGATGACATTATGAACAATCCAGTAAAATTGTTTAATTCATAAATCTGTTATAAGGAAAGAAAATTTCCAACAAAACTTCAGGGCTCTAATACTTCAAAAGACTAAATTTTTTGACCATTACAAGTGAAAAGTCGCTCCCCGGACATGGCTGCCCCCTCCTGCCGCGTGCCAGCTGGACAGTCGGAGTGGGTGACAGCGGACAGCGGCGGGACTCAGAGCTGTGGGTATTAACTCCACCTCACCAACTCAAGTTAGACCCAGACATTAACTGAGGGAAATAACTACCGTTCTTGGTCCCTTGGACAGTGGGAGGGATTTCTTTTTTTCTAGGGTGATGAATGTGGGTGATGGCTTTTGTTAGCACTTCAAACTATTGCTTTATTACTAAACAGTCACTCAACTTCACTTAAAAATTAAAGGAATGGTATTAGTAGCTGTGGCAGTGGTAACAGCAGTAGAGGAATAATCATGACAGTAACAATATCTAACTCTTAAGTAGCGCTTAACTAAGTGCTGGGCACCATGCTTAGGACATTAATCCTGACATTTAATCACTGCATTTAATCCTTACAGATCCCCAGTGAAGAAGGCATACTATTCTTCTCAGCTTACAGATGAGGAATAAGGTACAAAGAAGTCATTTCTTCAATATCCCAAACCTAATAAGCAGCAGAATCAGGATTCAAATCTATACAGCCTGATTTCAGAGTAAAATTAATTTATTTTATTGACGTTATTAAAGTAACTACATATAAATAATGCTTGCAGACATCAAAACACACACTGCAAATTTTTAAATTAAAAAAAAAAAGAAAGACACAAGAACGTTCACCCTGTTTTTCCTCCCTTTTAAAACCTGAGTCTCCAAATGACAAAATATACTTCAGTCCACATACACAAAACACTCAAGTACAACTTGCTCTTTCTTCCCACCATATGCTCTACAAACTAAGCCTCCTTCCTCTAGCCCCCCCAGCAGCGAGGAGGGCGCCACCACACCCACAGAGGCCAGCTGCAGGACTAGGGACCAAGACGCTGCACAGCGGGATCCTGCTACTCAGCCAGAAGGTTCTTCTGACAGAGATAAGGCTGTAAATAAGAAAATAACCTCATTGTTTGCTCCAGGAACTTCCCCGAAGGCCACTCACTCCAACAACAGATGCTCAAACTGCCCCTTTTTCACAACATCCCCTCAACTGGGCAAACAACTGTGCACTTACAAGACTGGGTGAAGACTGCTGCCTTGCTGTTTCCACCAGCCCTAAACGATCACGAACTCTGCCCGGCGCAATCAGATCACTGGTGGAGCCACCTTCAATTCAGTCTCTCAAGGTTGAAATTACAATCTGCCCACGACCCCTCCCTTGTAAAGTCTACAGAGGCTCCATCAAGGCGGGCCCTCCTTCTGTAGTAAGCAATAAACTTAGTCTTGCTTGATCGAAACTACCCTTGCCTTCTTTGGGGCATGCAAATTACTCTTCGTGACCAAGGCTATTCTGGCCTTCTTTGGGGAGACGCAGTCCACAGAGGGGAATGACCTTATTCCATTTCAGCTGCTCTCTCTATCAACAACCCCTCTTAAAAAAATCTCTTCATCTCTCATGCCTATACTAGACCACAGGTGCAATTAAATACACCAGGAAATGGGATCATTATGGAAAAAGAAAAACATAAACCAGCAATTGAAAGGGGACAAAATGAATCTAATAATAATTCAATGATACTTCAAACTACAGCTGCCCCTTGAACAACACAGGTTTCAACTACATGGAAAATTTCTTAGAGATCTGCAACAATTTGAAAAAACATTTTCTCTAGCTTCTTTATTATAAGAATACAGTATATAATACATATACATAATATGTGTGAATAAACTGTTTCTATCATTGGTAAGGCTTCAAGAGTAGGCTCTTAGTAGTTAAGTTTTTGGAGGAGTCAAAAGTTATACGTGGTTTTTGACCATGCGGGGAGTCAGTGCCCCGACGCCCATGCGGTCCAAGGGTCAATGGTATATTTAATTATAGTCACAGTTTAATTCTAAGCTTCATTGGGTTGATTACACATTTCAAAATCGTCTTCAAGGATCCCTAAAATCGAGGATTAGGCCGAAAATATAAGAAAAAGCCTTGAAATGTCAAAGTTTAAAAGAGTAGTCAGCCATCTGATTAGATTCTACAAAAATGTCTTGCTTTAATTAACTCATATGCCTCTAATGCTATAGATCAATATGAAGAGATGAAATATAGTGAATCTTAATAAATAAAAGCTCTGACCAAATTCATTTAAACCTGTATAAATATAAGATCTGTCATTTTGACATCACCTGTCATTTATATGATCATTTTATTAGGTCTGTTATATTTACCTATGCAATTATTAAAGTATTTATTTTACTTATACTTTATTTCTCTTTGCGTGCATCACATTTTTCTCAGGGAAAACTGACGCAGGTGAAAAGCAAATTAAATGTACTGAGATCCCAAAGATAAGCTTTTACGAAGCTGAGACCGCTAAACAAGAAGAATTTGTCTCATCACATTGGATCATGAGTGTGGCTGTGGAGCAAGAGGACGCGGAGCCGCGGTCAGCCTCTGGAATCCCTGCCGCCAAATTGAAGGAAATGACGTAGTTTCATGTAGCCTTGTCTCACTTTTCTGGACAAGAAATGATATATCCACCTAGTTGATGTAATTGCTGTGAAAATCAAAAGACATGATGTATAAGGCCCTCAATTTACTAGCTAGCACACAGTGGTAATTTCCCCATAAATGTGTTACCTACCCATCATGCATGTTAGTTCCCTGTAATTATGTTCCTAAGGATCTAAAAGCTATTAAAGTACTTCCTAGATAAAGAGCTATTAATTATGCAACAAGATCTTCAAGGTACATATCCAGTCAACCAACAGCTCTACTTCCAGAAAACTAGCCAGAGGAAATGATTGGAGATACTGTCAAATATTTACGTACAAAGAAATTTTTCAAGACTTTATTTTTAACATCAAAAAACTAGAAGAAACCAAAGTATCCAAATACACTACCTTTATATGATTGCATAGCGACAACTGTTCATGAAGAAATTAGAGCAGCCAAAACGCTCCTGAAAACTAGAGCAGCCTGTCGGCCTCCATCAGGCATCTCGACAGTCACAGTCACGCGCCCCGGCGTGCACACACACATACATATGCAGGAGACAAGGATTGGCAGGAAATAGCAAAATGTTAGCAATGACTGGCAGGCTGATGGGAAAACAGGTAAGTTATTTAATTTTTTTATTTTCTAAATATTCTCCTGTATACCTGAATTACTGTGGCACTTAGAAGAAATAAAGCTAAAAAACCCATTCAATTAATGCTCATTTTTTGGCACAGTCTAGTTTTATAAGGATGATCTTTTAAATTGTACCAATTGCATTTCCAAAAGGGTTTGGGATAGCCAGCAAAACTACATACAGCTGAATAAAATAAATGGATGAAGAAAAAGAAAAAAGCTTGCGAACTCTCAGTATACATCCTTATATACACATCTATCTACACATGTATACATGTGTGTACATATATATATATATATATATATATATACGATAAATCTCAGAGAACTGTTTCAGATAATGAGAACCAAAGGCAGTTCCTCCAAGTTTCCCAGAAGGACACACAGCAGGTGCAGTAGACATTGTTTTAAGTTGTACATTAGGAGTGCTATTTCACTGAATTAACAAATCAGTTACATGTTGGGAGGAAAGGGGGCAGATTAAAAGTCAAGGACTGAAGACTTGGGATGGGATGAGCATAACCATGATCGCAACCCAAGGAACATCTTTTTTAAAATGTACAGATACAAGGATAAAGATAAATACAGATTTAGACAGATTTTCCCTTCATATTATGTCCCCTTTATTCACATGCCTTCAAGGAAAAAATGAAAATGTTAAAATTATACTTCAATTTCTACACATAAAATACATTGAGAAATAAACATTAACAAAATGAGTTCCTATTAACAAAATGTATTAGATACATTGTATTCAACACAGCACTTACCTTCACTGATGGCATGAGGCTTAATAATGCAACAGGTACAGTTGGTAAATTTAGCAGTGTTTGCGGGACCACAAACTCCACTTGAAGGAAAAAATAACTCCATTTCCTAAAGACAGAGAGAAATGACTTGGACCTACATAAAAAAATCTCTCATCTTGAACTCCTAAGATATCTATCTACATGAGGAGGAAGAACTATGGTAGTACTTCATAAGCTTCAAAATACAAATTCTTTGCTTCAAATTAAAAAAAAAAGATTTTTACAAAGACTGACTAACTGAACCTGTTTTAAGTCTAATAATCAAAAGAAGATAAGAATTAAAGCAAGGGGAATATGCTTCATTCTGGTCCAGAATTAAAACTGATAAAATATTAACATATTTTAAATATTGGAAGTAATAAATATAAAGTTCTTAACTCTCTCAAGCATTAGTTCATGAGACACAGGCCCAATTTAAACTTTTTATTAAAATATGCAAAATTAAATTAAAAACTAGGAAACCTTTGTAGAAGCAGAGATTAGTATTTGTGGATAAAATGAAGGTTCCTGTGGCCAGGATTCTCACCTGGCCCTGGTTGACTAGCTAACTACACATATGTGGGCAATACGTTATTATTTACTGTATATAAAGAGCCCTGCCCAGTGCTCTGGGCGACATGGCGGCAAAGCTGCAAGGCTGCAGAAGAGCAGAGTAGAGGCTGGAGTGGTGGCAGCACCGAGGACAGAGACTGGGTCGGCTGTGTGGGCAGACGGACCCAGAGGCAGAGACCGGCTTGCTGCATGCAGACTCGCTCTAAGTGGACAGGATTCTAGTGACTGACCTGCCACCATGAAAATAAAGTTGGGTATAACCTTTTCACCCCAAGAACATTCTACTCCCATTTCCTTGGTCACACTGAATCCATAGTGAACTTGCCTGGGGCTGACACCCACTGGCAAGACACCCACTCCTCCACTCTCCCAAACTCGCCACCAGTTCAGGCCTCACTCCACCACAGCTGCTCACTGAGATGCCTGACCACCTGCACACTGCCAAGCCCCATGGCTGACCCTCAGATGGACCTTTCTTGAGCAAATATTTGGCACAGCTGGTGCTCCGCCCACCTGGGAGATCTGCATCACTGGGCTCTCACCTCACCTCACCGGCTGCTCCTTCTCCGCCTCCCTGGATGGTTTTCTCCCACCAGGCTGACCCTGTGTGTTGAAGAGCTCAGTGCACGGTCCACCTATCTACAGTTACTGGCGTGGTGAGCCCCTCAAGTCCCACGGCCTTAAATGCCATCTGTATCCTGATGGCCCCCACATCTGTGCCTCCATCCAACCTCCTCCACAAACCCCATGCCCATTTATGGACTGCCACTTAGAGACATCCCATATTTAGTGTCCACAACAGAACTGAATTCCACTGTCTCCCATAAACCTGTTCATTCCAACCCTACTCTCCACATCCTTCCAATTGCACAGGCCAAAAAAAAAAACCCCACTTGGAGTGATCCTTGATTCCTCTCCTTTTCTTGTCCACCCATCCTTTAAAGGACCTCAGGAATCCAGCCATCTCCACGTATCACTCTGATCCACCCCCACCGACTCTCCCTCTGACGCCTGCACTGGCCACCTCACTGAGCTCCATTCTGGCTTCCCACACACACCTGCACCACCTGCTCTATCCTTAGCAGGGAGTGAAACTTGTGAAAACACAGCATGTCATTCCCCAGCAGAGAGCCCTCCTAGATGGCCACAAGGCCTTATGTGGTCTGGCGGTGTCTACACCTTGATGCAATCTCCCATTTCCACGGAATACTTCCACTGCTGCCCTGGCACCACTAACCTCATGGACTCACTGTTAATTGAGCACAGCAGATCTGTTTCCACCCCACAGTCTTGGCATAAATTGTTCCCTTTCTTCTTGAAACACCTTCCCCTGATATTTGCAGTTCTTTCCCTCAGTCCCTTCTGATTTCTGCTCAAACCAGAGATCAGCAGGACTTCTTGAATACTCCCTATTTATAGCACTCTGCACCTCAGTGAAGCACACAGTCCTCCCTCCACCCTGGTCTCTTTCTGTCCCCTGCCCCACTTCATTCCTGCCAGGCACTTGCCACCTGTAGGCTATATGTCGATCTGCTTGTCATCTAACACCCCCAGCCAGGAGTAATGCGAGCTCCATGTGAGCCAGCACTTTGTTTTATTCACTAGCAGCTGCTCAGTAAATATTTGGGTTTGACTGAAATTCAGAAACTTATCAATTCTGCAAGTGCTAAATAAAATATACCTACGTACATTGTACAAATGAAAAAATGATCCTCAGAAAGTGGGAGTAACAGGCCTTTGTGAGTCAGAAAGTGCCAAAGCCAGGACTCAACCCAGGCCAGCACGGCTCCAGAGCCCTGGGTTTCCCATCATCTGCCCTCCAAAGGCAAAAAGCAATGCTAAATTGCTTAATCAATTATTTGGCCAATTATTTTTGTCTCAACTTTCTGCCAGTTTCTTTTCTTGCTCAGTCTTAAAAATGGAAATACCAGCTTTCCAAGTATTCGCTTGCATGTGCGGGGTGCATATGTACTTAAGGCGGGGTATGCGGGCTTCACTTCTATCTCATGCCTTGCTTTCCCTTTCACCCTGTGCAAATACTGTATCTGCCCCACCTACTCATCCAGGTGAACATTTTATTGCAAGAGCACTTTTTATGGAATCTAATTTAGAGACTTCACACAACCAATGCAAAGTCACTGAGGAAAACTTCTAGACAAAAATGAAAGGGTAAAAATCCTTGTGACCTTGGGTGAGGTGATGAGTCCTTACATGTGTCACCAAAAGCACAAGACATGAAAGAACAAATTCATAAGTAGGACTTTATCAAAATTAAAAACTTCTATTCAGCTCAAGACACTGCTAAAAAGAGTGGAAATGCAAACTACACACTGAGGAAATATTGCAAATTATATATCTGGTTAAAGAATCTGTATCTGTAATATATAAAGAACTCCAAGCAGAGTTTAAAGGACACAAAAATTACCAAGGGACCGAACACAGAGGGGCAGAGTGAGTGAAGACAGCAGAGCGCAGGCTGAGGGGCAGGTGCAGGGCTGCAGAAGAGGCCGGGAGAGACCTCATTTCTGGAGACACGTTAAGGACCCTGAACTTGATTCGGGGGTAATGGAGTATTTTGGAATATATTTAGTAGTCATGACATGGACAGACTAGAACTTTTACATAGCTTTCTCCAAAACCTATGTGGAAGATGCACTTGAGGGAGAAAAGCAGGAGCCAGAGCTGTTTCAGCAGCCCAGGTTAAAGCCAGAACTGTGATCGTAGGAATGAAGAGAAAGGAGAGAAGAAAATGTGAAGAAGATAAAATTTACAAAACTTCTTACTGATTAGATGTGGAGGATAAGGCATCCAGGACAGGACACAGAACACAGAAAGGAGAGCTGAGCCGTTACCTGCTCAGTGTAGGACACGCTGCTTGAGTATGAGCCCCAAAGTCCAGAAAGAATCTTGGACACAGAATTAAGATAATTGATTTTTTTCATAGAAAATCATGCAGCACAGCCTAGTGACTGATCAACCTGTTCCCTGCCCAGTGATTCATGGCACCACGTGGGCCATGTCTTGGGCACGCTGACCGCTGTCTCGATATGCTGTCTACCCCTTGCCAACGTCACACTGCTCTTTCACACGAAGGTCCATAAAAGGTCCTCCTGGTAAGGTCCCGCTTCGCCACTGCCACATCGTCTTCCTCTGTGACCCTGTCTTGGCTATCTTGGCTCTTCCGCACGAGAAGTTTTTTGAGCTTCATAAAAACTTTGCTAGGATTTTGACTGGAACTGCACTGAACTTATAAATCAATTTGGAAAGAACAGATATCTTTATAATACTCAATCTTCCCACCGATGAACATGGTATATATTTTCATTTTTAAAGTATTTTTTATTGCCTACAGTAAAACTTGGCAGTTTTCTCAATAAATGTCTCCCACACCTTTTATTAAGCATATGACAGCCAGGATAAACCTACTTACCATGTGAATGGTAATCTCTTCAAAAATTACATTTTCTAATGGTTATTTCAGGTATATAAAGAATACCGTTAATTTTCATACATTGATATTACATGCAGTACAATTTATAGATTAGGGAAGCACCATGAAAGTGGAATAACAATAACAGATAACATATGTTAAAACCTGTGTTCAGGGCACTACACTAAGCACTTAAGACATTACTTTTAATTCTCAGAAGAAACTATGATGTAAGTACAACTATTACCTCATTGTATGACTAGGAAACTGAGAAATACACCAACAAAAGTCATAGATGAGAGAATGAAACCAGAAGAATACTAAGACTTAAAGGATAGGTGAAGAACGAAAACCAACTAACAAGCCACAGCTCATGATCTGCCAGCTATAAAGAAGAAAGGAAGGGAGATGTGATGAGGAAGGGCAGAATAAAGCAGGGCAGAGCATTTCAAAAGGAGGAAGCACTCAAACTGGTGCCGTGCTGCAGAAAGACGCGACGAGATGAGACGTGAGAGCCTTCCTTGTGTTCTGTGGTAAGAGGAGGATGACACCTCAGCCAAAATGATGTGAGTGGAGGCCGAGAATGAGGCCAAACTGCAGCAACTGCTCTCAAGGATTGGTCAAGGCAACTGAAGAGAAAGCAGTGAGCATAGTGTAAGTCTTGGTGAAATCTGGGTAGAATGGAGAGACTAAACATTAATTAGGAGGAATTCAAGGTCAAAGAAGGCTTTTGGGGTTGCTTGTGTGATAGTTTTCAATTTTTGCCAGTGCATCTGGCCCTTGCTTCCTTGTGTGTGCTGTGTGCTCTCGTTGCAGTATTTACCCTTGTCAGCAGGTCAACTAACACGGTGTCTACAATATTCACTCTTCCCAAGACAAGACTCAAGGCTTTGAATATCTTAACAGGGTCCACGATGGCAGAGTAGGACCCTGAAATCACCTCCTCACATGGAAACATTGAATCTACACCTACATGCAGAAAAGTTCTTCCTAAAGGAGAACAGAGGGCTGGCTGACCAGCTTCTGCACAGCAAAGGACAGAGGGGCCACAGAGAGAACAGCAGGAGAGACGGAGACACAGTGATGGTGGGAACCCCACGTGTGGCACCATGAACTACAGTAGGGAGATATCACTGGGGGGCCCATGAGCATTCACCTGACATGGGGCATAGCAAAAAAAAGTGGTTTAAAGGGCAACTAGACTATAAATGATGGAAACCATTCACCAGCCCCGCCCACCCCACTCCAGCTCCAGCCACCCAGCCAAAGCCACCAGGCACACAGTCCAACAGGGACATTTCCACACAGGCAACTCCAAGACTGGGAGAGTAGCTGTTTCACCTAATTCGTATAAGCAAACAAAGAAAGTCAAGCAAAATAAGACAGGAATATGCTACAAGTGAAAAGAACAAGACAAAACTTCAGGAAAAGAACAAAATGGATAAGCAATCTACCCAATAAAGGGTTCAAAACAATGGTGTAAAGGAGCTGACCAGACTTGAGAGAAGAGTAGATAAACTCAGTGAGAACATCAACAGAGATAGAAAATATGAAAGAACCAATCAGAGTTGAAGAATACAATAACTAAAATGAAAAGTACATTAGAGGGAACCAAAAGCACATTAGAGGATTCAGAAGAATGGATCAACAATCTGGAAGACAGCGTAATGAAAAGCACCCGAGGTGAAGAGCAAAAAGAAAAAATAAAAAAAAGAGAATAGGTTAAGGAACCTCAAAGAAAACATTAAGCCTACAAACGTTTGCATACATGAGTCCCAGAAGAGGAGAAAAAGAGGCAAAAATCTTATTTAGAGAAATAAGAGCTCCCTCATCTGGGAAGAAAACAGACATGCAGGAAGCACAGAGAACTCCAAACAAGATGAGCCCAAGGAGGTCCACACCAAGACACACATAATTAAAATGGCAAATATTAAAGATAAAGAGAGAATCTTAAAAGCAGCAAGAGCAGAGCAGCTGGCCCATAAAAGGGAAACCCCGCAGAGCTAAGAGCTGATTTTTTTTTTAGCAGACAATGTGCGGGCCTGAAGGGAGGGGCATAACACATTGAAGTGCTAAACAGAAAAATAATATACACTGTGGAATATTACTCAGCCATCAAAATGAATGCCATTCACAGCAACATGGGTGGACCTAGCTGATAATATAATGAGTGAAATAAATCAGACAGAAAAAGACAAATAGCATATGATTTCACTTAATATGTGGAATGTAAAAACTAAACAAATGAACAAACAGAAATGGAATCATAAACACAGAAGAGGCTCCCGCTTTACTCTCTTTCCTTCTCTCTCTATACTCTCTCCTCGCCAATCTCAACCAGTCTCATGGCTTTAAATTCCTACTGTGTGTTAATGATCACATATTCATGCTGTTGGTCCAGACCTCTGTCCCAAACTTCAAATTCAATTTGTTTGAATTCAATTGCAATGTCCAAAACAGAACTCCTGATTTGCCATCCATACTGACTCCAGCCATAGCTTTCCTCATTTCAAATTATGTAAATACTATCCTTTCAGTTTTTCAAGCCAAGAACTTTGGAATAATGTTTGATACCTCTTTTTCTCATATTGTAAATTCACTCTGGAAGGAAATCTTGTTTATCTGACCTTCAACAATTAAGATGTGTTTTGAAACATATCTTTGCACTCCTCTCATCGCGGGTGTCTCTGGATCATGGCACCGGCGCCTTCTGGCCTCTGCGGTCCGTTCTCAGCACGGCCAGGGTGATCCTTCCAAACAGCAAGTCAGCAAGGCCGTCCTCCGCTCAAAAGCCTGGAGTGGCTCTCAACCTTCCTCAGAGAAAAAGCCAGCAGTCCTACAGAAGGTACACTGAGACTATATCATAACGTCCCCTCATTACTTCTCTAACCTCCTCAGCCCCTCCTTCCGTCACTGCCATCTAACTACACTGCCTTCTTTCCTGCAAACTGAATAGTTCAGGCAGACATATGCTATTCAAGGAATGGCAAGAGGGTCAGTGTGCCCAGGACGCAGTGAGTAAGGGAGAGATTGGGCAGTGATAAAGAAAGACAGAATGATAGGGCCCAGATCAGATGGTGCTTTGGAGGCTACATTAAAGACTTAGAACTTTTTCTACCAGAGACAAAAGCTCACTGAAGAGTTTTTAGTAGTTGAACTGTTAATCTGATTTGTTTTTAAAACATCACCCTGGGCATAGTTAATTTTAGCAGGGAGCAAGTTAAGATTTTCAGAACTGGGTATAAGAGAAGAGGAAAGGAGGATTAAGAGGTTTCTGCAGCAGTCCTGCGGCGGCTTGGACCACGGTGATCGGACCCAAGGCCTCATCTGAAGGGGGAACTGAAAAGATTCGTTCCCAGAGTTGTAATAAAAAGAAAAAAAAACAAGGATAAAATTGTCTAATATTACTCCATTGCAAACATGACCAGACTAAAAACCATCTTTGCCTAGTTGAGAAATTTCTCACGGTGCTAAGAATAAACCTGCATTTCACTAAATCAACATCTGCATAAATCCTGTGTTACACCTTTTTTATATGGATTTAAAGTACAGAGTAATTCTAAGGAACATGGAATCGTTTTCATTAACATTGGCTATATGTAGGAAAGAAAATAATGTTATGCTTGAAAATAGTGTTAGGCCTGAATCCAAGAAAGAACATATCAAATGACAACTTTTTGAATATTTACTATCTATAAACTAGTCTAAACATGGATTCAGTAACTCAAACATTTATGAGCTTCAATAATTAAAGTCTTTGGAACAAGAAATGGGACAAGTGTTTTTAACTGGAGAAAACATATACTGGCCATGGCCAGGTTACTAGTTCATGAAGGACCCAGATGGCTGAAATACACCAAAGGTTTTCTCTACTGCTAGGTCAGCTGTATAAATCCACCCTGAGTCAGAAGTTACAAAAATGCTTTAACATAAAACACTTACAACAAAACTCAAGCAGAATTTCAATACATTTAAAATGCCTTACTCGGGCAGCACTAGCGACAGAATCAGGGCCATGCGCTGCATTTCGGACGCTGTCTGTCCCAAAGCGAGCTCTCACGCTGCCAGGAGCATCCGTCCGCGCCATGCCGGAGTCTGCAGGGCCAAGCAGTCTTTTCCATTCACACACAGCATCATCTCTTAAAATCTCCATGCCAATAACAGGGCCAGTCGTGATAAACTGTATCAGCTCACTAGGAAACGGGTACAAGAGTGTTTCATCTCTCTGTCAACCTGGGTATCTCTCTTAACAACAAGGATATGTTACAGTTGAAGTATTTCAACACACACATTAATGTCATGATCAGAACTATCAGATGTAGTCAATTTTATACGGGCAAGATAAAATTTTCGTGAATCAAATATCTTGCAGGGACCTGAGTCCTATCAACTACCAGTGTTGTCAAATAAATTACTGTGAGCAGGAAACCCACTGTTTCATTGAATTAAGACTATTCATTGACTTAAATGCATATTGTTGATCTATGCTTTTCCACTTCCATCACTCTGAAAGATACAGAAGGATCTTCCTTTTTATTCTCATGGTTTACCACTGCCGTCAAATAAAATGTCAATGTAGAAAGTGATGAGAGGGATGTCTTGTGACTTATTTTCAGTAAGAATTTATTTGGTTCTTTTTGTGTAGGATTGTTAGAATCCAAAGAATGACAATGCACTTTCAATCAATAAACACTGAGTTGGTCTAGTGATAAAGGAAAACAAAGTAACAGAAAAACAAAAAACAAAAAACAAAGTAACAGGTCTTCCAGAAAAAAATTCTTCATTTGGTGTAAAAGCTACTCTGGGTTACTCCAACCTTAAGTTACAGAAGTGTACCTACAGGCTTTTTATTAAAAGCCCACCAGCACTGAGTCAAAAACCCCAAGAGATGAAAAACAATAGACCCCATTTCACTTTCCCACTTCCATATGCATACATGTAGTGATGACCAGTCTGTGCAGTAACTGACTGACTCCATCCCTCTGTGTTAGGCAGGGACAAAATATGTTTTAAGGTAAACCCATGTTTCTCTGTCATCTGAACTAACAGGACAGGCTCCCTGGAGAAGGGAGCATGGTGTGATAAGCTTCTGATGCCTAGTAGGTCTCGACTGTTTTACATACTTCCCTCCCTCATGAATCTTGTTTTGTGAGCTAACACCCTTCAGTACTTCCTTGGTAAATCACTTCATTCATTCTGAAGAATTTTTCTAAAAAATAGCATATACAGAGAAGTATCCATATTCTCCATCCTAAAAGGCCCACACGGTCTCCTCATACATATTCTGCTAGGCCTTAACTGCCCCATTGCCCCCCAAAATACATTAGATTTAAGGAACTCAAACCAAGGGAATAAACCCAGGTTTATCCATTTATTAAGCATTTAATGATTACCTACACAAGTCAGAATATGCTATAAAACAAGATTCTTCCCTCCAGAAACTGAGAATGTCCTGTAATACAGAACCTGAGAGCACAGTAAGATAAGCCTATGGTGGAGCACTGTGCGGAATGACGTGGGCAGGGGCGCTGATCCGAACAGGTGCTGCTGCCCAGGCAGTCAACAACCACAGCTGCGGAGTCTTCTCCTGTGTCGTCCTCAGTACCAGAAAACTAGCCAATGAATACAGTTAATGAAATACTGCATGCTAATTACTACAGGACATTAAAGCAGGGTCTATGATATAAGCTACCAAGATATACAAAGAATGATTTCCCAGAAAATGACCTATGCCTGTTCTAACAAGGCTTGGAAATATTCTATCATGCTGGATTTAAAATAATCTGCAATTTCTCATGTAAAGCTTTAAAAAACACCATTCAGGATACCAATGGCATGTCTACTGTAGCAGCTTGGCTGACAGCCTTTATTAGAAATAAAAGCATTTCTTTGTCAACAGTAATATAGGCTATACAACATTCACTTAAATACACTGCAAATACTTAGAACACAGATTCAGTTTCTAACACATTAATTGCTATATCTCAAGCAACAAAATGTATATCACACTATATAGTTGAAAAGCAAGGGTTCATTGATTATTTTATGTACATGAGAATGCCAAAAAAATTTAAAAACACAAAATATTCAACAGAAAATATAATTATTGCTCTATTTTAATCTACTGAAATCTAAGAAGAAAGCTATACTCCTTATCATTTAAGTAAATCATCCTATTTGCTTCTAATGAAAGTTTAAGATATTTAATAAGAATCATCTAAAACAAGGACAGAAAAAAATAATTAGAAAAAAGTTCTCAATAGTCACAGATGTTGCTATGATCCTTTGACAGATCATTCTCATGTAACAAAGGTTTTAATTATAAAATTATAACTCTAGTTCTCCAGGATATCCTCCATTATACACCACTAGCCCCAAACTCAACACCTACTTTAAAAAGGGCTTCGACTGATGGTCTATATGAAAATCTGTTGCTTCTTTCCTGTAAAATAATCAAAATGACAATAGTTAAGAATTATGTAAGAATATTATGATTTTAACCTGTATTAATAAAGATGAAATCTTTTCTTTATTTGATCTGTAGGCAAATTAATTAATATAATGATTTTTATCAAATATTCTGCTCAAATCCCCTCTCCTTTCAAATTTTTGCTAGAATGAATATATGCTGAGATGCAACACTAGAAAGAATGTAAGAGGCAATATTTGTTCATGTTCATATCTATTATCTTCCTTTTCACCAGCATCTTTAACATTCTAAAAAGAAAGCTTAAAATTTGACCAATAAGAATGATTTTCTCTTTTGAGTTCAAATAAGTTACATTAAAAAATGAAAAACCATCTTCAAAATATATCACTTTCTTCTACAGGCTTTAAACTTGAGAGGTTAAGCTAAAATACTAACTCAGTTGTTACAGTTTTCCTTTTTAGATAGATACCTCCCCAAAGGAAACACTATATACCTATGTTTTTAAAAAGTGCTTGACAAATTAGGCATACCAATGCGTTCTTATCGGTTATTAATGTATTAAAAGCTAATGCTTTAACTGACATCGCCAAAGGTGGATAGTATGGGGACATTTGGAGTTTGGAATTTATTAAGGGCAATAGGGACTTGCTTTTTAAATTTATATTCTTACTAAATACCTAGAGAAACAATGGAAAAGATAATGAACTTTAAATTGATTAGCTAAAGAACCTAAACTTTAAAAAAAATCAAATCAGGAGCCTCTCTTAAATTCATAGTTCTCTTAAAGTCTTTAAACTGAGTTTAAACTGAGTCACAATTTGTGACACATACCTGTCAACAGCAACTACTTTTTAAAATCACAAAGAAGTTAGTGCCTTCTAGCAAAGAATTTACATTTCACTTAATAATTTAGTATAAAATGCCTTAAGATCTTACAGGCTTATTACAAAATGAATTCACATAATAAGCTATATCAAGGAATATGCTTATTTAAACCAAATGTACTGACATATTCTTTGGCTGTGGAGAGATTATGAAAGTATATTATTCAAGGGTAGAAAATAAAACTCATCCCTAGAAATGGGAGGGGAAGAAAAGGCATCTGTCTAGAGCCTATTATATGTCAACATTATTTATTCCCCACAACAATATATTCAGTAGGTATTTCATTTCAATATGAAAATAATGATGTTCAGCATTACATAACTTGCCTGGGTCAAAGTGCCAGTAAGGGAGAAAAGGGGGACTTAAACTCAGATTTTTCTGGTGGTAAATATCTGAGTGCTTATGCCCTTTCTATTACTACAGAAATCACAAATTCTAGAGGGAAGTGAGAAGCATTCACAAAAACAAAATGGATATATTGTGCTGCAGCCCAAAGTGAGGTAGAACTGATTGTTTGCAAAACTCATGTGGGGAATATTTTAGAAGCCTGGACAGCAAGAAGACTAAAATGACCATTCTAAACTTTTCAACACAAATGAACTACTAAAAAAAAAGAAAAAACTATCTTTAATGACAGTAGAAAGAAAAATCTTAATCACTCAAAGTGTTCAACCTGTTTTCTAACATGTCACCAACCCGTCATCTCCATCCGAACTCTAAAACAAACCACAATGAGAGTTCATGAGGTTTCCTGTCGTCCTCACCGAATTCCTCCCTTACAAAGTCTAGGCAGAAATATCAGCAAGTACATGATCACCGTGAGAAGTTTTTTTGTTTTGCTTTGTTTTGTTATGTCTTGTGTTTTTCTAAAGAAACTCACCATCCTCTCACAAAGGTCTAGTCATTTTTTCTTTCATGAAATACTTATTTAGCGCCCACCTTGAGTCAGGCAAAGTTCTGAGAACTAGAAGTTCAAGTCTGATGGAACTCAGCTGCTGCCTTTCAATACTGTTATGAATGAAGGAACCGACACTGGAGCACATAAGTTTAGAAAAGATTTGAGCATTGGGAGACAGTCCGCCCTGGGTCTCTGGCGTTCCTAACATGCCTCGCTAGGTATGCCAAGAATGCAGGGCCCCATCTGCATTTTGAGCAAGCCATTTCTCAGAGTTATGTTTACAGTGAGCAGCCTTAAGGGGTGAGGTCATGTCTCTCTTCAGTACAAACAGCAGGCTTGCTCACTGCTTGCTAATGAAACCAAGGTCATGGCCCTTCATAAGTACTTAGACCTGTTCTACTTATGTATTGAGAATGCTTGCTCTTTAGGAAACCCAAGTTCAGTACTCCTCAGCTGTGTGTACAACAGCCCCCTGGACCCTTGCCACATTAATTCCCACAGGACATGGAAGCAAGCACAGACGCCCATGCTGCAGCAGGATGAAGTCCCCGTCTCTGACCCATACGTCTCACGTCTTCTGCCACCATCCATGAGAGAGTAACAGACTAACTGCTAGCTTTGAAGCTGGGCAAAATCCAGGACTCAGCAGTTATATTAGTAGAGATTATGAGGTGCTATGAACACTTAAAGAAGTTAAGTTTTCTTGCGCATGGTTCTCATCTTTCTCTTTTGATGTCAAATTATCAAGCACTGGAAGTAGACATAAAAATGTTTAATCTCAATAAAACTATCCCAGATCATATCTCCCAAATTTAGTCCATTGCCAGCTTTGAGAGCAAGCATTCTCAATGCATAAGTAGGACAGATTTAAGTACTTAGGAAGGGCCATGACCTTTGTTTCCACTAAATGATGATACATCACCAGCACTAACACTTACTAATAGCGAACATCTATACACACTCACTGTGTGCCAGGGTTTGCAAGGCATTTCGCATATAAGAACTCATTACGCCTCTTAACCTGAGGGCCCGGTGCTGTTCTGGCTTCCACTTTGCAGAGGAAGAACAAGCACAGAAGTGTGGGGAGTCGCACACCTAGGAAGTAGCGCAGTTACGGGCAGTCTGACTCTGGACTCTGCTCTGACATATAAGCCTCCTGCCTTTCCAGAAAACATGTAAACCAGGAGATCTCACACAGGGGAAAAATTCAAATTGAGCATATGTCATTGTTGGGGTAAAATTGAAAGTGTTTTGTTACAGGTTTACCAATCATCCATCCTGGGAGGTGCTAAATATAAACATTTCCAAATTCATCACTTTTGGAAATCTCGACAGTAACGGTAACACTGCCTTGTCAAATAGGAATAAATATTCATTTCCTCTCCTACGATTTTTATACAGTGTGTTACACTTGGATATTAAGAAGAGATTAATTACCAAGCATGTGTGTCATAGAGCAGATGGGTTATGGGAGAACACAGTTAATGCGGCACGCGTATCTGCGAACTCCAGCTTGCTTAGAGTTCAGTCATTATTTATGCATCCAATTACCTATTGTCTTACATTGTTTCATTCTAATAAGATTACTCTTCTGCTCTTTGCCAGTGGAAAGTTTTTATATTAAACAATGACATGAAAGATAATTAAAAAAAATAGGATAACTGAAAATGATCAACAAATTACCTTGAAAGCATCATCATTTTGAGCTTGGTTATAGTAAATCCAGCTTTGTTTATTATTTCAATGATTTCCCCAGCTTTTGATATTGCATCTGGCTTAATCAGGGCTAATGTTCTATAAAGAAAGGATAAGTTTGAAAATAAATTCTCCAGCAGTTTTTATTTATAATTCACAAGCAATGAGGTTTCCGTAACAATCATCCTAGATCATACATCAAAATGAATTATAAGAAGTGTATTAAAGGTCTCTTAAAAATTTATGTAAAGTAGGTTTACTATTTTTTCCCAAGGAAACCAACATCAGGTACCCAATCTAAAAAATAATAACAATATAAGCTCAAGGAAAAGTTAAAATTGTGATTTTTAATATGCCCAAATAAGAAAACTAGGTGTTTACAATTTCTATTCCTTAGACTACATCTTATTAAAAAAGAGCAAATCTCTAGAGAGCTGCATTAAATATCTTATAAGCTTGATTTTTGGTCTCTTAGACTTTAACCTATATATGGTATGTGTCAGTTCAGCATTAATTTGTAAGTAGCATTAATTTGTAAGTAACTATAAATTCTATTATCACTTTCCTCAAAGCATGAGTGATGCACAGCCAACCAAATGTCTTGTTACCTGAGCCGGTACATGGCAGTGTTCCAAACCAAGCTTTCCTCTAAGGATATTTCAGAGCAATGCCCTCCCTCCCCTACCCCCCCGGCCCCACAGAATTCATCCATCTTTGGAGATGGAGATCACCTGACTGCCCCTGTTTTACTGATGAGGAAACAGGCCCAGAGAGTCAACCTGCCAGAGGACAGCAGCTAGTCAGTGCACCTCCAGGACACAACACCAGCTTTTGAGTCTCCCACGTCTGCACTCCCTCCACATCACAAATGCAACAAAAACACGTAATAAGGGAGAATAATCACAAGACCCTTAAGGGTAATCCTACCAATGCAGACAAGAATCAGAGCAGCTGGAGTGACTCCATTTACATGACACGCAAAGTTACAACAGAGTTGGAAGAGTTGCTGCCACTTCACTTCCTACACTGTGAAGTTCTGACCCACTCGGCATTAACTCAGGGAGAAAAGGAGAATGGTTGGCTTCCTGATAGCTGGCTTTGTTCACCCATAAGACACACTGAGCTGAATAGTGATTCAAATATCCACACTGACAACTGGATATAACTTATGGGCTGGCTTTTAAGATTTTTAAATAACAAAAATTGTTTACCTAACTATGTGTATTATGTATACCAGACTATCTTATTCTGTAGTTTGAAGCAAATGAGTCACTTATAGTATTTTATATTACATAGCTTCATCAAAGATACAATTAAAACTCACCACTTTTTAGCTCACATTGTTTAAATATTGTAAGGCACATGAACTCATGAATTGTTCACACTAAACTCTGGAAGGATGTTCACGGGCCACACTCTTAAAGAAAACACAGAACACATCAGAAGTCATCAATTTCTGTGAACAAGGAGCAACATGAAAAATACCAAAATGACACACTTCGGTAAAGTGCAATTTCATTTTCTCTCAATGCCTACAGTAGACAGGGTTATTACTATGATTAATTACTCTGAATGAATTCCTCTGTCATGTCTTCACTGCTTAATTGGTCAGTAGATAATAATTAAAATGTATCTTGGAGGGAAAATAAGACTGGCAAGAGGAATCATGTTATTTAAAAGTGAAAATAACACACAAAGAAACAAAGAGTCCACAGAAATATTACTAGTGCCGCTGTCATCTGTTGCTCATAACAAATGACCACAAAATGTAATGGCTTAAAAATGTAATCTCTCAGGATTCTGCAGTTGGCTGGGCAGTGGTCTGCCCGGGACCTCTCACATAGCTGTGCTTGGCTGGCAGGTCACCCAGGGGCTGGCTCACTTGGGCTAGCGAGGCTTCTCTGCCCGTGTGGTCCCCTGTGGTCCTTCATGCTTCAGGAGGCTAGACCAGGCTCCTCCACATACAGCCACACAGGGTCCAATGAGCGAGCCCAACCCCGCGTGCCTGAGGCAGCTTTGCTAATGTCCTTTTGCCAGTGCCAGTCACGGGGCACAGGGGTCTAGCCGAGGACACGGGTGCCAGGACCGCGGCTCGCTGGGACAGTCCACCACAGAGCAGCCCTCTCGCCTGCACTAGGACCCAGCATGAGGGGCTCTCAGAAGAAAACAAAAACATGAAAGTCATTCCTCTTAATTAAAAAAAAAAGAAAATCATTCCTTTACATTAAAAGTTCTTAGCAATGAAGAGTGAAAAAAACAGGTTAGCCAGCCTTTTCATAGAACTCAGACAGGATATAGATTTCTGGAAAATAAAAGTTTTCATACAGCCATGCAAAAAAAGTATGTTCTCCGTAAGCCATCAAGCTCTGAGCAAAACTTGCAGCAACTGTGTGATCCAGGTATGTGAAAAAGATGACCAGCCAAGTGCTGAGGACGAGCTCCAGACAGATGGGGCTACGGGCTCCACATCTAAAGGAATCAGCTGCAAACAAGCAGAAAGTGTGCGCCTCCCCCGGGGCTGCAGGGAGATCCTCTCGCATGAGGCCCCAGTGGCGGCAGCAGATGTGCAAGCCCGAGCTCTCGACTGGTAGCAATGCCAAGTTATTCAGAACAACCCTTCCACTGAAGAGTGAAAACAGTGGATACGATATTTTAAAAATATTTTTAAAAACAAAGATAAATTGAAAAGATACTAAACAATCATTAGTGCAAAAGTGAGAGAAAAATGGGCACCCAGAAAACTGAAAATGCAAACTGCACAGGCCTTGATGACATTCCCCATCTGCAGATGCCAACTTCAATCTGCACTACAGCCCTGGGAAGGGGGCAGGAGCCAACAGAGGGTTCTCGCAAACAATCTGGGACCACAGGCTACTCTTCAGGGCGAACCACAGAGACGCAGGCACTCCATGTTGGGAAGCACAAGGTCACATCACCTAGGCAGTCTGGGACCTCCCGAATGTGAACATGAGTACTGGCCACACAGATTACCAATGCCTCTGGGAAACAGTCCGAGGCGGACACATTCCTCCCTAGGAGGAAAGCAACTTCGCCCTGTACCTCGAATAACTCATATATACATATACAACATGCATATGTGCGCACGCACACACAGACACACACACAGACACAGACACACAGACACACACACACACACACACACACACACACACACACGCACGCACGCACGCGCGCGCGCACGCGCACACTGGGAAAAAGACCAACATGGGGGAGAACCAGAAGAACAGCATAGAATGAGAAAGACCTACAAATACTTCAGATTTAGACAGTAAACTTATCTTGCAAACTATGATTAAAGGACTGAAAGGCAAGCTGCAGAGTATCATCAGGCAACGGAAAACTACCAGCTACAAACAATGAATGTGTAAATCTGAAAAAGAATCTATTAGAACAGCCAGTGATAAAAATACAATAATGAAAACAAGAACTAGACAAATGGTTTGACAGAAGACTAGATGCAACTGAAGGAAAGATTTTTAATTCAGAATGAAGCACAGAGAGAAAGTTAGGACATAGATAAGAAGGTAGTTTCAAGAATGTAAGTGAAATAAAGACATTTTCAGATGAGGACAATCTGCTAGTAGATACACTCCAAAAATAAATTCTAAAAAAATCTATCCACAGTGAGTGAAGTCATGTGGTTTTGTCTTCCTCCACCTGGCTTATTTCACTCAGCATGATACCTGTTGACCAGCGGAGAGCTCTCGGGGGAGAATTTCAACACTGGAAGGTGGAATTTGACCTTATTTTACAGAGGAAGGAATCTTAACTTCTCTCTGGAAATGAGTAATGAAGAGGCATTTTTCATGGCATATTTGGGGTGCAGTTATGTGGCTGCGGGGTGATCATATAACCAACAGTGTGTCATCTTGGGCACTGAAACCATGGGTAGGCGAAGGTGCGAAATGATTAGAGGGTGAATTCTTTGCAAGGTCTTGGTAACCAAACCAAGGCCTCACGGGAAGGCATTTAAGTGCCGTTTGGCCAAACTCAACCACTAGCATGTGGTAAGTAATAGGAACTGGGGTGGAGTCGGTGCTTTCCCAAAGGTGAGCAGCATGGAACTAACATCCACGGGTCCCTCCCTGGGGAGCAGCCTTGGCGGCTGGAAGCCCAGAGGGCCCGAAGAGCAGCAGGCACAGGGTGCAGCTCCTGCTGATAACGTGTGTGCTCCCCCCGCAGGGGGGCTGCCCCACCGCCTTCATCCATCCCCCCCAGGGGAGCCCCTGCGCCACCTTCATCCAGTCACCAGTCTCTGCAGGTGGGGGCTCCTGGGCTGGCGTGGCCCGCACACTCGCAGACCTGCAGGCCCCCGGCCTCTAGGTGGCGGGTCGGGCGAGTCAGAGTCCAGGGCCCGCACGGAAGCGCCCCTTCACTCAGTGGCCATTCCCAAGGTGTGCAGCAGGCAGGCAAGCCGCAAGGCCAGGACAGGCAGGGGTGGGAGATGCAGGAACTGGATGAAAGCCTCAGCGGTTTGCAAATGTGGCTCCCAGCAGACAGCCCAAATAAACCAGTACTTTGATCTTCATCTGGCTCCTGAGTCAGCAGTTTGGAGGGGAGAATACTGAGCTCAAGAGGTGACAAGAAGCTTATAATATGTGTTTATAGCTAAACAGAACCAGAAAGCATCAATTCCTTCCCTAAAACTAAAATCAAATACTCTGATTCATTGACAACTAATAACCTTTATCAGTTTGATTTGAGGAGCTTCATAAAGAGAGAATAGACTAAAAATTACCTAAGAGTAGATCTTATGTTAAGCATACTTACCACAAAGGAAAAATCAACATAAAAATTAATAAAGCAGGTGGGAGAAACTTTTGGAGGTGATAAATTTTTGTTTCATTGTGATGGTTTCACAGGTATACACATATCTTCAAACTCATCAAGCTGTATGTATTAAACATCTACAGCTTTTAAATGTCAATTATACCCCGAAAAGGTGATTTAAAAAAATAGGAAGGACAGAATATGAATTAATGTCAGATGTTTACAACCAGAGGGATTTGAAAACTGAGGCTCTTTTGAGCTAAACTGCATTACACTGAATTGTCAGGGTAACTGCTTCAAAATTAGCTGGTGGGCGCCATGGAGATCAGCCTTACTCCTCCCTCTGACTAGTCTTTGCAGTGTAAAGACAGGAACTGAGTACGGTGAACATAGTCGGGATGTAGTTAGTTCAGTGACACCATACAACGTGAGAACTGGGCTGCTAACCATCACTACAGAGAAGTTGTTTCTATGTGACCATGATAGACACACGTGCCTCTCCATATGCCTGGTTTTTTGGTCATTTGAATGAAACAATACATTTTTGAAACTCCTCAATTCTGTAGAAGTTCAGCCAAAAGGCTGCTGGATTTACTAACTCGCTGGCAGGAAAGAATTAGAAGAGGAAATGGTGAAACAAATCAGTAAAAATATAATTGTACATGTATTTTCATTAATTACATTAAAAAGCCATAATATTTAAAATTTTTCCTCACATTCTCCTGCCCCTTCTAGTTGGAAATCAGTAAATTAGAGGTTTACTAGAAGAATGAGTTTTAGAGTCTGATACAGACAGGCTTCTTGGCTTCTCTTTCCAGCTGTGTGACTGGGGCCAAGTTACTTTACTGTTCCACAGAACAGAGCCAACCACGTCCACCTTGGACAAATCAGAGTTCACATGTGTAAACTATAACTGTCATAGCCATTATTATTTTGTTTTGAATGGGTCATACTATTAACCCTGACTCTCTGATTCATTTACTTTTGCTACTTTATATGAAAAAACATAGTCTTGAACTGAGATGCATATGAAAAGTGCCTATTCCCTTGATTGGCATATAGCAGGAGCTCAAAAGAAGTAAAGCTATAAGGATTTATTACTTGTAAATACAGGAATTACAGGTGGTGTTTCCTTAATCCCATAGACTTTTACTGTTGGATCTCAAAATGAGAGATCCCTATTTATCAACATCCTCCTAATTTATTTCCCCATTTCAAAATTTCCTGGGAATCTTTTTCTTGCTCTTTATGAGGCATTTACCACCAATCTGATCCATCTCCACCCATGTACTAATACCCACATTGACATCAAACCACCTTGAGAATTCTAAAGGGCTTGCAAAGAAATCAGAGGAGAGTATTACTTGGGGGTGACTCAGCTATTAGGTGATCAGCTAGCTACTGGGTGGCAGAACTCAAAATATAGTTTGACAGACTTTTTTTCTATCAAATTAAATAGTTTTTGGAGCTTTTTACCCAGCTAGCCTTAACTTCCTTCACCAGTGATCCTTATTTTAATTACTGCAACACTCACTCCACAAATGCAAAGACTCTCCCGGGACAATACAGAAGAGCCACAGAAACCAGAGCCAAGAAAGATGACAGAAGAATTAAAATTTCAATTCAAATATAGTCATTCTAGTCTCAAAAAGTTTAAAACTCATAAATGTAGAGAGATAGGAAATTACATGTAGAGATAGGAAATGTAGAGATAGGAATGTCATTTCAATAATACTAAAAATTGACATTCAGGAGAAAAACATTATTAAAAAGCCCTTGTTCTCAGCCTGATCTTCAGCTCCACCTCCAACTTGTTGTCTCTCTTCTAAACAAAACGGGAAAAATCAGAAGAAGTGGAGCTTTGACAAATGAGGAGGGGAGACCTGGGCACCACGGCGGACCCCCTGCTACAGTCTGTCCTTCACAGGAGGCAGGTGCAGTGGGACGGGGGCAAGGAGGCAGAGAGGCCGGCCAGCACAGGCTCTTCCCCGGACAGTAACCATCCTTGGTGAGGTACACCCATGCGCTCCCTCACTCAGCAAAGTTTTGTGGGGCCTTCCCTGTGAGTAATTCACCATTTGAGGCATCGCATCTCTACAGTGGTCTTTAGGGATACAGTTGTGAACAAGACAGCTAAGTTTTTCTATATCACAATTTTTAGTGGTTTTTTTTTTTCCTTTTTACAACACTCATATTTGCTCTTCTCAATTATCGTCATTTTCACCAGACATTTGTCTGTGAATAAAGCTCACAAACACATTTGTTACAAACAATCTGGACAGAAAGAACTTTGTCACTAGATCAAAGGTCAACACTCGAAAAGGGAGGAAATGAAGAAAAGTAAAGAATAGATGACACATTTTAAGTTGTTATCATTGATTCATTCAGCTACACAGATGAGGTGCTTGTCATACATGAGGAGAGATGCCAGGTGCTGCAGGAGACATAAAAATGATCTGAGACAGGCAGGCAGCAGCTGCCCAGGTCCTGTCTGTTCGCCAATGACTCAACTCTCCCCCGATGCAGGCTGACCTTGGGCTGGAATCGCTCCTCTGCTCTTGACTTAAGGCAAGTTACCCAACCTCAACCTCAACCTCCCCATCAGCAAGTGGAGCCCATCATAACAGCACGTGTTTTATGAGGTTGCAGGACTTAAATAAATGATGCATACAAATCATTTTTAACACAGGGCCTGACATAGTAATTTATTACCACTATTGCTCTACTTCTATTACCTTACACATTCCTTCCTCTTCATGCCTGTTGCTACCATCCTAAATCAGGCTGTTATTTTACTAATCAAATTTTTAAAAACTTAAACACCAAGTTGGTCAAGCAGGACAATGGGTTCTTCCCAGTACATGACATATAACTTCCTACTTTTGAACCTTTGCTGACACTCACACCTCTGACTAGCATCCCCCCAACTGGATCAAACTGGGTAAGAATTCAATCCATCTTTTGAGATTCAGCTCAGATACCTCACAGAGCCTCTCCTGCTCTTCCACAAGAAACCCCTCCCTTCTGAGTTTCCACTGAGCTTATGTACTCACTATACCTTTCCCCGTAAGCCACATTACATTTATCCTATACACCAAGACTTTTTATATTAAAATATTCTCAATTCCCAGTTAGATGCATGTTACAAAGAATGATGAGATAACAAAAATGTAATCTTGTATTTTTTTCCTCCAGAAAATAATCACTGCCTAAGACTATGGGCATCACTTTATTCACTTTATTACCCAGAGTGAAAAGCCAATCTCAGAATCTGCTCCACAAACTAGTAAAAATGCCATATCACTGAATTGGATCACTAAAAAATACCTATGCTGTAAAAACACAAGATAGAAACAAGAAATTAGAATTTGGTGCCAAAACATACATAATGTTTTAAGAAGAATAGAAGATTATATGATGGTTTTCTTACTTTTCTTTCCTACTGCCCAACTGGCGAGCTGTGTACTGATCCCCGTAGTCAATTAGCACCAGCTGTCGGGAAAAGACGTTCACTTTGTTGCCTATAAATAAATCTTCCCAGTGAAGGCCGTCGTATTTGGTCCGCTTTAAAAAGGTGCGACGAGTCTTCACATCGTGCTGGAAGCAAAACAACGCGGTAAAATAGACGCCGACTGGGAACATTCACCTCACTGCAGACTAGAAATAGTTCTTAGCTCTGCTTTATTAAACATGGATTATGTTCAGTTTTGGTTTTGCTACAAATACAATCATAATTTCTTTTATATGTTAGCTTCCATATTTTCTAGTATAATCCAGAAATAACATAAAAAATTACTACACATTTAATACTTTTTATTAAAGTGATAGATGTGTTCATTGACAAATCATTTCAGCAAATCAGTGCCTATGAAATCCCAGAAAAATTCCAAATTTCTGATTTCTTGCCTACACAAAACCCTGGTACCAAAGAGATCCATCTGTAAAAGGGGTTCTCAACGAAGGGACAGAAAGAAACAAGTGGGAGTCTTACCTTGATCTTCTTTAATTTGATTTTTTGTAGATAACAGCTTTCAGAAATGGTGACATTATTTATGACCATGATAATCTTTACCTACAACACTTACTAATGCTTAATCCCAAATATGAATGAATAGGCCCACTTCATTTTTCTAACCCCAAATCATTAATTCCTATTTTTGACAGTAAAAATAAAAGCACAAAGTTACCTTCTTTTATCAGAATCACAATGCCAAAAGCATTCCCACTGATAAAAAGTACGTGTGTATGTATGCACATATATGTATGTATTTTTAAGAGCAACCATTTGAAAGGCAATCCTCCCCCTCCCCCTCTCCCAACTTGACTGCCAACTTTAAAGGGAGGTTCCTTTACCATTTCAACAGATCCATCCCCTGGGTAAAATAGAAGTTCATAACGTCGAAAAAGTGAAGCATTTGGGTCATACCACTCTGCAATGAAAACGAATCTTTCACTATTATTCTGCAAAAAAAGACAGAAAAATTTGAACACTAACATAAAATACAAGCACTCTTCCAGAAAGCACACAAACTGAAAACAAGAAGCACCAGGGACCCGAAGCAAACAAATATGTCACAGTCCTTACCCTGAATAATTCTGCTTTCAGCAATGTACCAGTTATCGACACCCCCTCAGAAATACTTCCATTTGTCATTAAATATCCTTAGGTATCTCAGAGATGACTCCTTAATACTTCACCGCTCTCCAATCACTGAGTAAATGAACATGAGTTCCTGTTCTGACTACTGTAATAATTCAGTCTTTCCAAAAACAAGTTTACATGGAAACAAACGGCTAGAAAAAAATGAGAGGCTAGCTCGCAATTACATGAAATTTTAACTTTCCTAAATTCAAGAATCTAGCAGTATTAAATATTGTTGTCATTAAAATTATAGTATACATCCTTTCTCTCCTTAATAATTTCACATGTTAGTGTCTTTTCATAGAAATCATAGAAGAATGTAGTCCAGGTCCTTCTAGAAGCAGCCACCAAGACAGGATTAAACATGCAAGGATTTTCTTCCTGTAAGGGAAATTCCTCTAAGACAAAATGGGGGGAGGGCCAGGTAGGCCCAGGGAAAGCTGAGTGACCACAACACAATCCCCACTGGTTGTGAAGGAGGGAGGGAAGGGAAGCCAGGGAATGGCCCAGACTGCGGCAGCCTCAGGAGTGAGCCAGCCAGCCACTCCAGAGCAGCTCCCTGGCACCCAGGGACGGACCTGCCCCCGCCCTGTCCCGTCTTGGGCCCTGCCGCTCTCCTGTCCTCCAGCACAGGGGCTGGGCCCGCGGCCACCTGGGCTCCCTCTAGACAGGGGTCTGAGAGGTGCGATATTCTGGCTACCACACAGGATATGATGAAAAAAATAAGTTAAAGACTGGCCCCTTTACCTTGACTACTGAACAGGATTTCCCACGATATATGTTTTTACAAATCTTAGCCCCAGAGGTCCCTCATTACAA
The DNA here is from genome assembly GCA_032199065.1 of Smutsia gigantea. Lineage (NCBI taxonomy): Eukaryota > Metazoa > Chordata > Mammalia > Pholidota > Manidae > Smutsia > Smutsia gigantea. The sequence continues at coordinate 89,178 of JAVSCE010003507.1, read as the reverse complement.
TAAGCAAATGAGGACATAAGGAAGAAAAGAATCTATGAGTGGTTTTTTTTGGATAATTCTGGACTTAGCATCTGATCCTCTAGTTAGGATAAATACAGGTCCCTTTTATATTAAAAACTTACTTACAAATTCTAATTGTAGAAATTATGTGTCTAGTTATGATTATACTCATAAACTATAATGTAGATAGTTTTTAAGACACTTATTTTCCCCACAATCATCCAAAAAGACACATTTAAACAATGATTATTAGTCAAGAAAGAATAAGGTAAAATAAGACACAAACTATGATACTTGTAAAAGCTTTTCTTCATACCTTTTCTTTTCATATTGATTCTTACAAATACAGCTTTTTAAAGTTTAGTTTTCACTGTGATTCTAGTATCATACTCCCTTTTTAATAGAAAATTTAATTATCAGTAGCATATTACGCTTTTTGCTCTCTATATTAAAATATTCACTCACCCAAAGATATCAGTGAAATACTGCCTTCACTAAAATGAATAAATAACATTATAAAAGGGAAGGAATGACAGCACGTCTAGCTGAAGGTGAAGGGCAGGGCAGGGCAACAAGGAAAATGGAGACCAAGGAAACTGGGTCGTCCAGTGGCCCAGGGGCCTGGCTACCACCTGCCCTGCACACTCTGCAGTTCTGAAGCAGGTGACAGAATTAATTTTAATACAAAGAAAATAAACTGAGAACTGCTGTTTCTGGCTGACAAAGTAGCTTGTAACAACTAGTGCTACTTTCCAAGAACAACCAGGAAAATGGAATATGTAAAAGGAACTTGTCTGAAGACCTTGCAGAGCCTCTCAGGCAGCCAGGATTTGACAGTCCAAGATCCAGAGAGACGGGAGCTCCGGAGGTGAGCCAGACATCGCCTGCGCTGCTCTGACCCGAGGACATCAGGCTGGAAGCTCACAGAGCTGACAAAGGGAAACTGCCAGCAGGCAGAGAAGCCGGCAGGGCTTCTGACAATGTCACAGGGGTCAGGGGACAAAAACAGGAAACACGGGGCTGCAAAAGCAGCCATGCCTTGAGGGACAAAGATCCCGAAGGAAGGGAATCATAGAGAGGTGAGCTCAGGCCTGTTCTGGTGCCCATGCTGGGGAGAGAAAGACCAGAGTCCAAACCCATGGAAGTGGAGAGCCATGGTAAGCCCACCAGCCTTTCTGCTGTGCCTTGCAGAGCGTCACACCGTGGGAACTGGATGTGCAGGGTTTGAAACAAGTGTTGTATTCACTCTCCACTTAGCCTTTGACCACACTGAGGTGGTATTTCCCCTATTCTAGCTCCCTGCATTGACAGAAACTCTACAACTTTTCATGCAACTTCCAGTGCTCAGTGATAAACCTCTAGATATACCAGTAAGGAGAACCAAGAGAAAAGAGAGACAGTGGAAAGAGATCCATGAATAGCCTGGTTACTACCTGATAAAGGCTTCAAAATAATGAGCATGGGTGTAAAAAGACACAAATCAAGATGAAGAACTTCACCAGAGAGCCAGGATCTATTTTTTAACTCAAGTGGAAATTCAAGAACCACAAACAAGTGCCACCGCAGTGTTCTATAACCAGCAAAAATACCCTTCAAAAAGTGATTGTGGAATAAAGACATGTTCAGGTGAGCAAAAGGAGAAAATTTATTGCGAGGAAACCTGTATTGAAAGAAATTCTAAAGGGAGTTCCAAAGGAAAAAGATACCAGACAATGCACACAATTAAAGAATTGAAAAACAATGGAAATGTAAATAATGGGTATATCTAAATAAAGAGTATGCAAAATAACAATAAATATATCTTGTGGGATACTAAAACAAGTAGATCTGAACGCATATCCCAATGGTGTGTCGCGTAAACAGCGCCGTCCAAACTGGGTGAAGCGAAGGAAGTATCTCTTACACAGGCTGCCTCACCTGTTCTCAGATCCCAGTGATCAGTAAGGATCTTTCCTAAAATAATAGACAGACAAATGTTTGTTCAATTTTCGAACAAAATGTTCTGATCAATTGTTCACCCTCTTTTCAGTTAGAATGATTTTTCTTCTCCTACTGCTCAAACAGGAAGGAAGAGGTTTCTCAGAATGTTTAATAAATCAGTGACATTCAAACTTTAGGAAATTAATGATAGCCATTAATCATGACAACAATAATTCTCAAAGTACCTGCTAAGCAGTAGGTTCTTTACATACATCCTGTCATTTCACTCTCACAGAAGACAAGGCAGGTAGCACCCTAATTTCATGGACAAGGAGAGTAAAATAAAGCTCAGAAAATTTGAACAGTGGTCTGACATTATGCAGCAAAGAAATAAATCAGAACTCAAACTGATTCTTCTGGCTTTGCAAAGCCCATGCTCTATCCCATTAAACAGCACTGCCTATGGAAAATGATGCAAAAGCCAGTATTAAAGGAGGTACTGATTCAGTGGGCAAACCCAGTGACAAGCTGGGCTATTTAACCAACCCTCCACCCCCATGTACAGTTAAAGGGGTCTAGACAGGGTTAAGTCTCGTAACATTTAACAGTCATGTAAAAGAAGGAAAATAAACTACAGGAAAGTGAATATGGGGGAGTCACCTCACTCCCTATGGCATCAAATGTATTTAACAAAATCTCTCTTTTCAGTTACATCCCAATTCCAGAATCTTGAGGAACCAGTCAGTAAAGTGTGTCCCTCAATGATACCATCACTGTGTCATATGCCAAAAAATTTTATAAAGCAGATGTTATCTAGGAAATCACAGAATTGTACAGTGCTGCCCATACACTGCCACTTTAAACCATCTTCACTGAGAGCAACAGTTATTTAGTAACTACAGTAATGTAGTCCTGACCTCTAAAGAAAAACAGTAAAATTACTTTTTTATTGTCAAAGGAAAGAAAATCAAGATACCAAAGGTCACACACTTTTTCAGGAAAGGAAGAAAGGGTTGTTTTATCTTGAAAGATTGCCTCAGAAATCCAAAAACCTGATGAGATGATGAAGAGAGAGTATAGTTAAGTAAATCTCTGATAACTACGCATCACAGAGAAAAGGAGACGCTGTGTCCACACGCCTCGGCTCTTGGGCCTGACCTCGGGGAGGCCTGGCCTTGAGTTTGACAGCAGTATCTACATACATACAAAGAAAACTATTTTCATGTTCTGAAAAAAATGAGCCTATTCCTTCATTTGTGACTGCCATTCACCTCAGCAAGATTGCTGACAACATAAAAATAACTGAAATTTTTATTTAAGATGAGGAAACACTCTCAAGAAGTAGGTTTCCTTTACAAAAAAAGGCTTATAATCGAATGCAAATTGTATTCAAACCTGACTTGAGCATAACTCCCCGATTTACTTTTGCGGTGGACACTTTGGCAATTTCCCCGAGTCAGGGAGCATCTAGAGATGCAGCAACGGTACATGCGGGCACCCGCTCAGCCTGGCCGCCTGACACACACACTTCACACACACGCCCACACCTCCCAGGCCCGAGTCGCCTTTGAAATCTAACAAATTTTACTTTTCAGCTAAGTTGGGCAAAGTTTAACAAAGAACTTGATTCCTTTTATTCTTTAACGATGTCAAAGCCGAATGTCATTTCGTTGGAACATTTTATCTCAGCTAAAGAAACGGAGGCCCAGCAAATATAAATAACTTGCATAAAGTCAAAGATCTAGTTAATGATCGAGCCCAAACTGTTAACCACCCTCGCTGCTTCTCAGATCTCCCCAGGATACCAAACTTCCAGGTAAACTCAAGGGAGAAACTACAAATGAGTAGCACACAGGGACACCCCAGTTTCTCATCACAGACCTGCTGGAAATGTCACTCTCCGGATGATCACAGGGACAATGAAGAAACACTACATGCAGAACATTTAAAGATGACACTGGTGCAAAAAGAAACTTTTTCTTAAAGATGCCAAATCATTTTCCTTCTGAACATTTTAAATATAATTTATACATAATGTAACAGTGGATTCCTCACATTCAAGCACTGTTTCAATTTTGTAGATAATTACTAATGTACCATCTAACTTTTTTAATGTTAAAAGCAGACACCCACACCACCCCAACACCTGGCACCCTGGCATCCTGAACACTATGCTGGCAGTCTCAGAAAACAGTGGGAGCAGGCGGCCACTTTGACCTCCCTCACCCTTCTTCCAGGAAGCAGGTCATAACCTACTGTGGGAGGCACCTTGCCTATACCCAGAAGAAAGAAGCATCTTTTTCTATGCAGACAAAGGAACACCAAGAAAAATCCCAATGCACAGACCTCGCTAAGTTTCCTCACGTTTACTACCCTTCCCTCTTATTATTCAACTCACCACATTCCTTCGCGCCTGCTTGGTTTTCAGAGAACCTACCGTAAAATCCTAGGATCTACTTAAGGTCTTCATTTCCTTCTGAAGGTTCCCATGTCAGGTAAAACTTACATTAAATAAATTTGTAGGCTTTACTCCTGTTAATCTTTGCCAGTTTAATTTTCAGACCGAGCTAGGGACCCTAAGAGGGCCAAGGAAAACTTTTTCCTCCCCTCTACACACCAGCCAAAAAGCTAGGAAGCGAGCCAAGGAAGTGGAAGAAAAGCTTTCAGGAGCTGCGCTGGAGGTGGGGAGGAGGGTACAGGGAGTAGAAGTACGGGGGTTAAGCAGACACAAGGGTTTTGCACAATGGTAAACAGTAAGAAGCAACATGCCACTGACGATGTAAACACGTAAACTTGCTCTGATGCAGAGTGGGAAGCCGTAATAACCAGAGTATTTATTACCAATGCTCGACAGAAAGCGCTTCTGTTCCTTCGGCAGGAGATCGCAGCTCTGTAATGAGCGTTTTTATTGCCATGGGACTTCAGCGATGAAGACCCCAGTCTAGTATAGGTAGCTCTGGAGGGACACTCATGCAAGAAGCCGTCAGGTAGTCGCCACCGGGAGTCGAAAGCATGTGTGGCAGGGTATTTCTCAGTTCACACCTTGCTGAACTGTTCTGTCCTGTTTGGTGCTTGCATCACTTTTTCGTCCAATGTCAAGAGAGGTTAAATTGCTTTCTAACTTGTAGTTTTCTTTAAGTTTAAATTATATTGAAAAACTGAAGTCAGGTTTTTCCTCTTTAATTACATAAGGACTAATTAAACACCCAACAAAGGTATTACTTGTCAGGGGATCCTTCCTCATACTCCTTGTCACCTAGAACCTCTCGGGTTCTCCTCCATCAGCCACACTAAAAAATCAGAATGTGAAGACAAAAAAACAAACAAATGAAGAAAGTATCACGTGAAAGCAAAGGAAATAGACCCAGATGAAAACAGTTAAATTTGGGTGGTCACCATTCTGCAGCTTATTTTCACTTTCATATTATTGTGTTCTCCAATTAACTATTTGTTTATAAAATCATAAAAAGAGCCCTTTAAAAATCATTCTAAGCAATGATGTATCAGATATACGATACAAAAAGAGTGGGAAAATTAACAGCAAAAGTGTAAGGTTTATTTTCCTTCTACTTTTCTGTATTTTCTAAATTTTATATAATAAATTTTAAGAAACCAATTTCCTTATAAACAAAAATGTTGCCTTCATTTTAAAATATTTTACATGGTAGAACTTTTGGGGTCCAGACAACTAGATATAGTGCTGTTTATTTTATATGAAACTTACTCCCTCCTTACAAAGCAGAGAGAGAGTCAGAAAGCTTGAGCGGGGCAGCGACGCCGGAGGTAAAGCGCCCGCAAGAGCAGTACCAGAGGACGAACCCCAGAAGCAAAGCAGAGGGAGGACTTCCTTTTGCTCAAGGCAGAAGCTCAATCCACTAAGAACATATCTAAAACCATGGTTTGGGAACTAAGAAAAAGAAAAATCACTCAGACTTTTTTTTTAATTGAAGTACAGTTGACACACAATATATTGGTTTCATGTATACAACACAGTGATTTAACAGTTACATTATTAAATCCTCACCCCCACTAGTGAAGTTACTGTCAATGCAGAAAGATATTACAGAATCACTGACTGTAATCTCCATGCTGCACTTCCATCCCTGTGAGCAACTTACATTAAGATTGAGAGTTTTGTGCCCCTTTATCCCCTTCACCTATTGCACCCACCTATCCCAATCCCTCCCCCATGGTAACCACATGTCCCTTCTCAGTATCTGTGCATTATTGCAGTTTTGTTTATTTAGCTGTTTTTAGATTCCACTAATAATGAAATCATATGGTATTTGTCTTTTTCTGCCTGGCTTATTTCACTTAGCATAAACCCTCTAGATCCATCCATGTTGTTGCAAATGCCAGGATTTCCCTCTTTTTTTATGACTGAATGATATTCCATTGTGTATATGTACCACCTCTTCTTTATCCATTCATCTACTGATGGGCACTTTGGTTGCTTCCATATCTTAGCTGTTGTAAATAATGTGGCAAAAAACATAGGTGTGCATGTATCTTTTCAAATCAGAGATTTTGTTTTCTTCAGGTAAATTCCTAGAAGTGGAGTTACTGGGTCAGATGGTATTTCTATTTTGAGTTTTTTGAGGAACCTCCATACTGCTTTCCATAATGGCTGCACCAATTTACTTTCCCACCAACAGTGTGGGAGGTTCCCTTTTCTCCACATCCTCGCCAACATTTGTTATTTCTTGTCTTTTAGATAGTGGCCATTCTCACTGGTGTGAGGTGATATCTCATTGCATTTCTTGGATGATTAGCAATGAAAATTCCCTCAGACTTTTAGAAGAAGAGACTGTTTTCTACAGGCCTTTTAATATAAAGCACGGTTCTGTATATGAGTTTCTGTTATATTAAAACTTGGGTTTGACTTACTTGAGGGCTAAGTTTCATATGACTTTGGTAATGTAAACATTAGCCAAAACAAAAACATGACATAATTGGAATATGGCCCTGGAATTACACATATAGTGGATAACTAAGTAGTTCCTGACTTCTGTATACTCAGTCTCCTCGTCTGTAGGATGAGAAAACCATCTCTGTTACTAACTGTTGTAGAAGCTATTGTGATTACACATGTGAAAGGGTCTGGCACACAGGGTACAAAAGGGAAAGGTAAGTGTGGTCTGCTGGAACCAAAAGGCACTGGCTAATGTCCAAAAGTAGACAAAACAGTGGATTTTAGCACTATCAATAAACCAGCAAAATTAAAGACCAGAATTTCAGGGTGAAATGATCACTCTCTAAACTCAGAGCATTTCCAACATCTCCAGTTCTTATAAAATTTAAAATGAAAGCTTGAGTTTTATGAGAAATTGACACAGCATTCTGCTTTTACTTGAAGACCGGCAGAATAGTGTTCATTCAAGGCCTTTGGTTTAAATAGGGTATTTCAGTGTTCTTTGACTTAATAGCATGCTTACAATTGTCAAAGTGACTTGTTTCAACCTATTTATATCCTTATATATAAATGTACCATCGTTTGAGTATAGGCCTCACACTTTGCATGCTGAAAGGATAAAGCAAATGCCATCATATCTTTGTACATTCCCCAATCCCCATCCATCAATTCATTTATCCAACAAGTTGAGAACTTGCCATGGTCAGGGAACCATGCTAGGTCCTTGGATAGATGCAGGTATGAACCTGTGATCAGGAACAAATGTGGCCCTTGCCCTCATGGACTTCATACCCTAGCATGGAGGACAGCCAATCGCACAATCACACAAATACGTTTTTATTTTTAACAAAACAAACAAACAAACACAGGGAGCTCTTGCATTGGGTTATGCTCCTTATTCCTAAGAACTTGGAACTCCTGGCTCTGAGGTTATTGTTCTTCTATGTCACAGCTGACTCAGTTAAGAGACGTCATCTTCCTCTCATACTCAAAATCCATTCTACACCATTTATAGAACTATTCATCAGAAGGTGCTTGAAGGCCCTTTACAACTTTTATTTTTAATTTCCCTTTGATGGTATGCTTTTTAAATTTAGAAAAACCTCAGAATGCTTTTCCAAACCTATTTTTTACACCTTCTAAAAAAGGAAAATGCCATTTTAAAATGCAGCATATGAAAATTGCTGTCTATTCAAATGACTTTCTGGTATGAGTCATTTCCCAGTACAGTCAGTATTTTTAAATAGCTGGATTATACCATGTACGTGCTAATTGCATAGGTAAATTTCTTCCATTCAGTTGGAAAACATTTTCCCTTCTTTCAATTCCTCTTTTAAAGAAATGGTTGACAACCAACAGAAATAGTATTTTTTTGTAAAACAAGTGAAATTTTAAAATCATTTGTATATTGATTATACACATAATGACTGAACTTGCAGATGCTGGAAGGCCCGGATTAACACAGGTGAGGCAGCCACACCCTGGCCCTTATTACCACCTGGCCGTGTCTGACCACCAAAGCCAGTGACTGAAGCACTCTGTTCACTGCTGGGTCCCCCTGTCCGGTTTGCTCGATTTCCCACTGCTTGTTCTCAGCACCAGACTCTCTAGGGCAACAGACCCTCCACACACTCCCAATCCGTCAGCCTCTCTCCGGCGCCACCCTCCTTATTGCTCTTAGACTCTGGGATTTATATGCCAATCACTCTTTGAACAATTCTTTTCATTGCGCCATTTGGCCAAGACCCAACTCTAGATGAAGTTAACGTTTTCCCTTCTCTGTGCTTGTAATGGTTTTACAGTTTTGCATTTTACATTTAGGTCCATGATCCATTTTGAGTTAATTTGTATGAAGAGTGTAAGTTCTGTACCTATTCCTTCATTCACTTTGAAAGACAGCTAGAGTGTTATTCAGTCATTTGGAGGTATAGACAGACAGACACACACAGACACGTAGAAAGTATGTCTTCTTAAACCATCAGTCTTAGTAGTAAGTAATGTAAACATTCTAAAATAATTTGTAAGATAAAATGGGTGACTTTAAGGAAATCTCAACCATTGCTGGAACTCCAGGTGAAGTGGTGTTTGAAGGCAACCGCACCATTGTGGGATGAAACCGCACGGACCTCCCCGGCCTCTGCGGAAAAGAAGGCCCTGGCTCGTGCAGATTACGTGACCCGGACAAGCTTGTCTAGGCATCGTGTGCTTAAAAAAAGGTCCTTTAGGTCAAGAGTAAGTTTATTACACTCGTGCCACCCAGTGTAACTGTGCCTTGGCCTCACACACGGGTCAGAAAGACCCATGTCATCCCGGATGGCTGTTGCCATGGATGAGCCAACATGGATGGGGCCGGGCACTAGGGCTGCTGAGTGCAGGGCATGTGCCAAAGCGATCTGCTCTCACTGCTGCCGGGTCATCTGTGTGGCTTAAAGAGAGGATCTGGGAAACTATAAAGGGTTTTCTTTTAGGGTCAGGTGAGAAATACTTCAGAATGGCTAAGAGCGTGGGCTCTTGATCAGAGAGACCTGGGCTTTGTGACTCTGGACAGGATACTGAATCTCTCAGGCCTTGGTCTCCACACACGTGAAACAGGAACCACAGAGGACTTTCCTCAGAGGGTGGTTGGGGCTGACTGGCCCGTGCCCCTAGCGCCCTCTGGGTTTCTGCTGCCTGGGTCTCCTGCTCCAGTGGCAGCTGTCAGCCCTGTGCCCTCAGAGCTGCACTGTGCATGCCCCTCTCCAGCACCGGCCATTCTCAGGCATGGGAAGAGTGCCTCTTGATCTGTGCGGCTGCAGCTGTGGCTTTTTAAATAGTTTCTAAAGGCCTTTGCAGAAAAAAACAGGATGAAGGAAAAAAGAAAGTGTGATGGACAGAAAATAGAAACGTGACTGAAATCATATTTATTATGAAAAGAAAAGCTGCTGAATGCATATAAGTTTTGCAGGAATAAGCAATTTTTTTTGTAAAGGACATGTAATAAATCAGAGTACAAATGCTTGCCTTTTAGGGAGCTCGAAGTTTTCATCAATAAAAACTAAGTAACAATTTTCTTTTTTAAACTTTGTAACACCTTCTGTTACACATTGGTCATTAGCATTATAATTCTAACTTCTCAAAGGAAAGGCACCATTGAAAAAAAATCACAAATTAATCAATATGAAATTACTGTTGCAAACTGTAGATTAAACTGTGAAAAATTAAACCATGTGCCTTGGCTTGGCACAGAAACCAAAAATGTTATCTTAAATAATAATAAAGCATTCAAATTCTATAGTTACTATAATTTTTAAAGTCTTACTTTAGACAACATACTTATCAGCAACCTGTATGTTCAAAAGCGCACGTATCACACTTAACCACTAAAGTACTCGAAGAGGCAACGTTATTTGGCTAAGTTTCCAGAACCAAGCAGAAATCAATGGAGCTGTGTGAATGTGTACGAAAAGGCGTAAAATAAGAAGAACCTAACTCCAATTCCACAAAAGGGAGAAACGGTTCAGATGAAACAGGAAAGCAAGTATGCCTATGCTTCTCTGATATCAAAAGTAAAGCTAAGAAATTTTTCTCAAATGAATTATCAAAATTTCCATTTAATGGCTTAACAGTAAAGTAAAATATCTAATGAAGGCATTTTCTCAAATCATTTTTCATTCTTATTGGTAATAAGCTAGGGGGAAAAGGCAGGAAAATTGAAAATCATTATCTCACCCCAAATCAATTATAAACTCAGAAGGAACAAAGTAAAATATTAATATGGATGGAAAAGTACTCCCCCAATGCACAAGTACTTGGGGTGAAGGATGAGTCTGTGTATGTGCGTTCGTGTGCATGTTAAACAAAGATGAATATTTATGAACACATGGTAACAGTATAAAATTATCTTTATTGCTTTTTACAAATAAATTACAAAGTTTCTAAAGAGGAGTTTTTATCATTAATTTCACACAGCCATATTTATCCTTGCTATGTGCTGCTTACTAAGATATTTCCTACTTTACCTTTTTATTTTTAACCTGATGGAGATTCACTAAACTGATTTCATGACCTACAAATAAAGTCAAAAACCATTGAAAAACTGCATTATCATACCCCTCAACCTTGACACTCTCTCCTTCACTCTTAGGCCCACCACCCTCAAAAAAAAACAAGTTTTCCCTATTGGAACCAAGCCACATATGAGTCACTAAAATAAATGTGCTGAATTAAATACAAACTACAGAGAGAAACAATCATATATTCAAAGAGCAGGAGGAAATCATTTCTGAACGATATTTATGGCTACTGTCCCATCCTTGCATAGAGGAACAGAAAATTCCAACTCTTGTAGTTCAATGCCATTGGGTCAGGACTGTGTGGAACCAGGAATCATGCTGCTTAAAGTTCTCATAGAAAGATGAAGCAGAAAAGAAGCATGTTTCTGAAATCACATTTCTAAAACAGAGTCCAGTGAAAGAGCCATGCAACACTTTACTGGGATTAAATAATTACATTCTAACCAACAAGAACAATCATGTCTACAGAACTAGTTCAAAAGCTAAACATCAAGTCTCAAACGTGTATCATTTGAATATTTATTTGTATCATTATTTCAACCTCTTGGATCACAACTCATCACCATTTAGAAGTTTTTGTCTCTTCTATCAAGCAATGAAATATTTAGTGAATTAAAAAAACTCCAATTTGCTCCAAACTTTGTTAGCAACTTTCTCATTACATTTTCCCACTTGCCCAAGAATTGAGAGTGAACCTTTGTAGCTTCCCTCATTTCCATGGCATCTCACAAGTCAGCCATTTTCTACAATTCAACACACAAAATATTTTCATTATTATTTTAAAAAACAATTTAGTGGACTATAAGGAACTAAGAAATTTTGGCTGGAGTTTTAAAATATTAGTCCTCCTCAAAACTGGACAGCATTGATTGCAGTTCATTACTTAACATAGGAAATGTTTAAGCTCTAAGCAATGAAAAACTGGTTACACTTTTCATCTTAGCCCAGTCCTTCTACCGTCATGCTCTTTCTGCTCCTCCAGATTTCAAAGTATTCAATTTTGACAAACTAAAACATCTTTTAATGAATCCTCCATTTACTGAGCAAAAACTATTTAAAAAAGAGTGAGAAGAAAATCTATCTCCCACACCTTTGTCAAAATAAAAACCCAGTGACAGAAAAAGGTGTGCCTTCTATCTATACTAGACAGTCATGATTTCCTCCTCCTTTTGAGGCATGTGGCTACGGTCTATACTCAGCTGAGTCAACAGCCAAGCACAAACCGTTATTTGAAGGGGGTTAAACTGGGAACTAGTTCTAACCCACCTTCACATCCTAGCATGAGCTGGCTGGCTCCTTCTAGATGATGAGTAAAGGTGAGCATAAGCAGACGCTAAAATGATAAGTAATAACTGGCCTGTTTAGTTTTTCCAGGAACAACCCAAAAAACGATCACATTTCTGTTCTAAATGCCGCTGACATAAACAATATGCTGCAAACTTGTGATGTGTACCAATGATACATCCCTTGTATTTTGTTACTTATGTTAGTTCTTCCCAACCTTTGAACATCCTCTCAATTCCTTCAAAATCTTCATTTATCTTCTTGTCAAGGCACAACTCAAATTCCACCTGCTCAATAAAATTCTCCAAGAGCCTTCTAGAGGAAAGTCATTTTCCATACTCTGAAATCCCCTGGCACTTTATCTGAGCCTCCAGAAGCGTAGTTATAGTTGTTTACATACATATCTTATCTTTCTACTGTAATATAAGTTCCTGAGGACAAAAATGCGGTATCGTTCATCTTTAGGTCCCCAAAGTGCCAGCCTAGTGCCTTCTACAATCAGGCAATCAATCAATACCTGGTCAATATCTCAATATTAGACTCATAGGATAACCAATTCCTACTGAAAACTGCTTACACAACACATCTGAGCAGGTGTTGTACAGGCCTATTTTCTGTTGTTGCAAGATTATAAAAAAAATTGTTGTTTATGTATTTCTGTATCTTACCACTTGCTTTGCTTCCACTTCAGAAAAACTTTACCTTGCATGACTATTAATTTAGTTGATTATCCATTGCTTGTCACTAACATATTTACAAGTATTTTTAATGTACATCAACCAAATCATATAAATTTTTTGCATTCAAATGAACATAAGTTTAATCAACTTGGCTATTCACCCAGCCTTCTAAGCTCCTATCAGGTCCTTCTCTTCCAGGTGGTAACTGGAGTACTCACCTTCAAGCTCCACAAACATCAGTGGTAGGGGAGCGGAAGAGGAGAGATGTCACCAGGTATCACACCTTACTTCCCCTGTCTTACTATTACTGAAGGCTCCACTCAAATTTTGTACTTTTTTAAAAATAATTTATTTTGGTATCATTATTCTACAATTACATGTGCAATATTATGGTTATTAAACTACTGCCTTCATCAGGTCACCGCCACCAACTCCATTACAGTCACTGTCCATCAGCGTAGTGAGATGCTATAAAATCACTACTTGTCTTCTCTTGAGTTGTATAGCCCTCCCCATGCCCCCCCAACATTACATCTGCTAATCATAATGCCCCTTTTTCCCTCTTACCCCTCCCTTCCCACCCATCTTCCCCAGTCCCTTTCCCTTTGGTAACTATTAGTCCGTTCTTGGGTTCTGTGAGTCTGCTGCTGTTTTGTTCCTTCAGTTTTTTTCTTTGTTCTTATACTCCACATATGAGTGAAATCATTTGATACTTGTCTTTTTCGGCTTGGCTTATTTCACTGAGCATAATACCCTCTAGCTCCATCCATGTTGTTGCAAATGCTAGGATTTGTTTTCTTCTTATGGCTGAATAATATTCCATTGTGTATATGTACCACATCTTCTTTATCCATTCATCTACTGATGGACACTTAGGTTGCTTCCATTCTTGGCTATTGTAAATAGTGCTGCAATAAACATAGGGGTGCATCTGTCTTTTTCAAATTGGGCTGCTGCATTCTTAGGGTAAATTCCTAGGAGTGGAATTCCTGGGTCAAATGGTATTTCTATTTTGAGTTTTTTGAGGAACCTCCATACTGCTTTCCACAATGGTTGAACTAATTTGCATTCCCACCACCCGTGTAGGAGGGTTCCCTTTTCTCCACATCCTCGCCAACATTTGCTGTTGTTTGTGTTTTGGATGGTGGCCATCCTAACTGGTGTGAGGTGATATCTCATTGTGGTTTTAATCTGCATTTCTCTGATGATTAGCGATGTGGAGCATCTTTTCATGTGCCTGTTGGCCATCTGAATTTCTTCTTTAGAGAAGTGTCTATTCATGTCCTCTGCCCATTTCTTAATTGGATTATTTGCTTTTGTTTGTTAAGGTGCATGAGTTCTTTATATATTTTGGATGTCAACCCCTTATCAGATATGTCATTTATGAATATATTCTCCCATACTGTAGGATGTCTTTTTGTTCTACTGATGGTGTCCTTTGCTGTACAGAAGCTTTTCAGCTTGATATCAAATTTTGTACTTTTAATAATGTAACAAGAAGCAATCAAATATGTTGGTAGTGTAGTTTCCTCTCACATGGGATGATCTCAGCAGGTTCTGTACAGACTGAATTGACAGTGGGATAAAATAAGAGCCCTTCTAGACTCAGCCCTAGGGCCTGGGTGGGAGAAGGGGATGTATAGAGACGTCAACTCCTCATCTATTCAAGTTTCATCACATTATGAAATGTAGCAGTTCAGTCCCATCTTCAGGCTCCACTTCTGATTCTAGTTCTCCTGCTGTCTCTACCACAAAGTCTTCAGTGACGTCCTCCACTGAGGTCTTGAATCCCTCAAAGTCAAGCAGGAGGGTTGAAATCAACTTCTTCCAAACTGCTGTCAGTGTTGATATTTTGACTTCTTCCCATGAATCACTAGTGTTCTTAATGGCACCTAGAATGGTGAATCCTTTCCATAAGCTTTTCAATGTACTTGCCCAGATCCATCAGAGGAATCACTCTCTATGGCAGCTATAGCCTTACAAAATGTTATTTCTTAAATAATAAGACTTGAAAGTCAAAACAACTCCTTGGTCCATGGGCTGCAGAATGGATCCTGTGTTCCTAGGCATGGAAACGTTAATCTTGTCCGTTGCCATCAGAGCTCTTGGGTGGCCAGGTGTGTTGTCAACGACCAGTCAGATTTTGAAAGGACCTTTTTTTCTGAGCAGTAGGTCTCAAGAGTGAGCCTAAAACACTCAATAAACCATATTGTAAACAGATGTGCTCTCATCCGGCTTTGTTTTTCATTTCTAGGGCACAGGCAGAGTAGATTTAGCATAATTATTAAGGGCCCTAGGATTTCCAGAACAGTCCTCCCAGAGAGTGAGCCTGTCCTTTGAAGCTCCGAGGCTGGGCACTGTCTCCTCTCTGGCATGAGAGTCCCAGGCAGCATCTCCTTTCAACAGAAGGCAGTTCCATCCACACTGAAAACCTGTTATTTAGTGTAGCCGCCTTCATGAACTCCATTAGCTAGAATGACCTGTCGGTGGGGCAGTCACAACGCCCACGACATTTATCAATTAAGTGCGTCATCTTCTATGCACTCAGTTCATGGAACCCCAAAACAATTACAACAGTAACATCAAAGACTACTGATCACTCATTAGCATAACAAATACAATAATAATGAAAAAGTCTGAAATATTGTGACTATTACCAAAATGTGACACAGAAACACGAAACAAGCAAATGTTGCTGGGAAATGGTGCCGGCAGACTTGCATGACATAAGGTTGACACAAACCTTTAATCTGTTTCTTTAAAAAAAGCAGGATCTATAAGTTCAATACAGTGAAACTCCATAAAATGAGATGTGCCTGCACACTTCCAAGACGGTGCGGGACAGGCTGTGTAACACAGTACTAAAGGCGTCTGAAGAGCGACCCATGCAGCCATAAGGACAGGGGCCCCAGAGCGCACAGCCAGGAATGAGCAGGGCGCTGAGGGAACCTGGGAGGACGGAGCTTGCAGAAGGACATAGAGGTTGGCTAAGCAGTATGTTTAGATTCTTAAAACAATGCAAATAGTGAATCACTGAGTCAGTGAGCATTATGAGGAGAGAAGCAGTATCACGAGGCCACTGTTTAAATCGCATCCATCTTAATGGGGGTGCGGGCTCTTGAGGGATCTCTGGGATCTAGAAATAATCTGGCAAAAGTAGCCATTTGATAAATATTTTCAAATATAATGGTTGGATGGGCGGGTGGATGGATGAGAGCAGAAAGAGTCTAAATCAGGGACACCAATATGAAGTCCAACGAGATGTTTTAATCCAGGCCTAAAAGGGTAACAGGAAGAATGAAGAGGAAATGATAGCTACATGAGACATTTTTAAGTGAGAAGTAATAAGTCAGTGACAAAAAGGCAAGAGAT
This sequence comes from Smutsia gigantea, assembly GCA_032199065.1. Lineage (NCBI taxonomy): Eukaryota > Metazoa > Chordata > Mammalia > Pholidota > Manidae > Smutsia > Smutsia gigantea. The sequence continues at coordinate 72,958 of JAVSCE010003507.1, read as the reverse complement.
GAGATCAGCCAAGTGTTTTCAAACTTTCAAGCAAAGTGGAAGGAAGAAGGGCAGACCTTCTCAAAGGTGAGCGTGGCTGGACTACGCTTAGGTCCACAGGCTGGCGGGTGATGGCGCAGCTTCCAAGGGTTACAGTGACCCCTGGAGCCAGGGAACCAGAGGCTGAGCAAGACAGTGGAGCGGAGCTGACGATTTAGTGCCCAAAACAGAAACAGTGTTAGACTAGATGAAAGCTAACAATTTCATGGAAAATTCTCAAAGGAACAGTACCTTCCAAAAACCATCATCCTCATCACAACTGCAACAGCCATTCCGTAACCCTGGCAGCTAACATTTACTGAGCCCTCACCCTGCACCAAGCGCCACAGGAAGGTATTTGCACATATGACCGCACTTGACCCTCACAACAGCCGTAGGGGGCAATTATGATGACGACCGTTTTCCAGAACAGGAAACTGGGGCCCAGAGTGGGTAAGTGGCCACATTTACTAAGGGCCAGAACCAGGACTTAAATCCAAGTCTGATAAAAATACCTTTTCCTATTCCGATAGTCTCTAAGGTCCCACTGGGGGATGCAAAGAAAATATTAATGTGTCTATTCCTATTTTTGTGTCTTAACCTGTTAAAGTTTCTTTTATTGTGTATTATTTACAATGTATATAATATGTAATACAGTAGTATATAAATTATAACTAGTCACTCATTTATGAGGAAGGCGTGATATTCTGGGGATTTTTCTACTAGAAAAATGTGAGCTCAAAATAGCTTAGAGATTGAGTTATATGTCCTACCTGCTCACTACATTTGTTTCATACAAGAATTCAATGTCAGTTTTTTATTTCTTTCCTTCAAAAACAGACCACATATATATCCCAAAGAATTAAAAGCAGGATCTCAAAGAGATATTTATAAGCCCATATTCATAGCAGCATTATTCACAATAGCTAACGTGGAAGCAATTCAAATGTCCAAAAATGGATCAATGGATAAACAAAATGTGGTCTACACATATAATCAAATATCATCCAGCCTTTAAAAGGAAGGAAATTCTGACCTACGCCACAACATAGAAATGTTATGAACCGTGAAGACATTATGCTAAGTAAAATAAGCCAGTCACAAAAAGACAAATGCTGTGTGATTCCACACCATGAGGTACTTAGGACTCAAAGTCACAGAGGCAGAAAGTAGACCGGTGAGTGCCAGAGGCTGGGGAGAGGGTGTGGGGAGTTAGTGTTTATTGCTATTGAGTTCAGTGTTACCAGATGAAAAGAGTTATGGGGATGGGGGGTCGTTCCACAACATCATCAATGTATTTACTACCACCGAATTGTATACTTAATAGTGGCTGAGATGGTAAATTTTGCTATGTATATTTTATCACAATAAAATCAATTGGTGAAAAAAACAGACCACAGATGATCTGCTACTCAATTCATGCACCTGCTTATTCATTCCAGAAATATTTATCAACTGCTTATCTTGTTCCATGCTCTGTGGTACAGCCTGTGAATTCTAAGAAAGAACCGCCGACTTTAAGGGGTAAGTAACGTAAAAACCAAATATGTTAAACAAATCATTACAAATTAGTTTTACAATAACAATCGAGAGCTAGCACTTTCTCTTAGGCACTTGCTGTGTGCTAAGTATCTACTTCTAAACACTTATATATCTTATCCAAATATATGAAAGAGATGATCTTATCATCTCCACTTCACAGCTGATGAAACTAAGACTCAGGTGAGAAACACGCCCACGATTACACAGCCTACAAGCAGGCCAACACAGGGAGCAAGATTCCAGATCCCGCGTTCTTAACCCCTCTCCTCAGAGTGGTGAAAACCTGCGCAGAGGGAAATAGGCCCAAGTACCCTACACGTGCTGCTACTCTGCTGGCTATGCTTCCAGAGCCTGAAACTAAAGCCTTGATTTAACTGCCTATCTAAACAAATCAGACTTTAAAAAGCAAGACAACAATTGATACCAGGCCACACTTAGCATGTCATCCCAACAATGTGCTGAAAATGTCCATTGCCTTTAAAAAGCTGTATTTCAGGAAAAATTACTTTGCAATAGGCAACAAAACTTCCACTGATGTGGGTTTATGTCTTTGTGGAGTGGAGAGCAACCTTGAGCTAACTAGGAATCTGATTTTCAGAATTTGCATATTTAAGAGTCAGTTACTCCTGTCAATCTGTTTTACGCCAATTACCTGCTTCTGTGCGACGCCACGGACATACTGGAGTGAACTATCTCCATGATGAAGTTTACAGTCCAACAGGCTTCTGAAGTTGTATCCCAGTTTCCACGTCCCACCCCGAATGACCTTAGGAAGGTATCAGCAGGGGGTGAGAACGGGCGCCCCCAGCGGCCGCCTCCGGGGAGGGGCGGTGCAAAGCAGTGCTTCCAGCGCTGGCCTCGAGCCCTCAGGGAGCGGTGGCTCTTTCACGATTTATTGCCAGACACAGCAATCCCCACCGCTATGCTTTGGGGCCACCGTGCTAAGTATAACAGAAGCGAAAAGGCAACAAAGAAAGGTTTATGTTTTCCTGTCATCACAAGTGAGACTCTAAGCAAAACCTTGCTGTTCTGACCCTTTACCAAATAGTCTCCCTCCAGGGCTTTTTTCAGGGTCAAGCATTCTCCCCACTGGATTGTGCCAAATATTAACTTCTTAGTGTGGCCAGAACCAGTGCCGAGCCCGTCCAGACGGTTCCCAGAGGGCGATGACGCCCTCCTCGATCCCCCTTCTTCATGGAGAACCTGATTGGCCAACTCTAGCTTAGAATTTCTCGTTAATAAAGTCAGCAAATTACATTAGGAGAAAAGGTAGGCGTATCATTAAATTTAGTTAATTTTCCTAGTCCACTGAAGTTCTTGAAGAACTAAGTAAAACTGTTATCATTTTTATCTTTTAAAAAGTTCTGTTAACGGCCAAACACCTTCTCCTTGTGAGAAAATGACATTTAGCATGACGATTCCACATATTTCCAAGATTTTATTTTCTTTAAAGAGAGTCATTTTGAGGCAGCGTCTCTGAAGTCACATCCACTGCTGTCTTTACAGAGAAAAAGCCGGCGCTGCGGTGAACGGCACAGACTCATGTGCTCCCCCCACCGGGGTGCTTAGGAATGCACTTTCAACCTAATTCCTGCTCTGTTCTGTTAGGTGGAAAAAGTCAGAGAAGAACCATTTCCATCGTGTAAATGTCAATCAAGAAACTGACCAAACAAGATGGAACCATTTTTCAAGGCACACATCCAGTTTCTGGGAAGAAAAGGCTTTTTATGTTTTTTTTTAGCTTGGGCCCTATATATCCTTGAAAATTCTTCCTCTCAGAGTTTTACAGCCTAACTGTAAATTTAAGTCCACATGTTGTCATGTTAAAAAAAAGACGATGCCACACACTATCTACCAGGGGAAGCCTTCTCTATGGAAAGCAAGACATCTTAAACAGGATTACTGTGATGCCTTCCAAGACCAGTCCCAGACAACTGATATTTCTGTACTTGGAATTTGATTTTCACAGAATTTCACAAATCAGAGGAACCTCACTGATGAGGAAACGGAAGCTCATGCAAGTTAAGTGACTTGACAAGAGTTTTGTGACTTAAGTAGCAGAGCTTAACAAAGACCCTTGTTTCTTGATGGTCAAATTGGTGTTCCCACTGCAGAACACCGGGCCGTCATTTGGCAGCTTGTGCAATATAAATTCCCTCTCTAACCAGATCATGAGCTTCTGGAAAATAAAAACTGCATCACTTTCCTTTGAAACTCCAGAGTGATTTTCCTAGTTCTGGAACCTTAAAAAAAAAATTATCAAAAAATAAAAATCTAAACAAGTAAATAAACATGTTCAGCACTAGATCTTAATAAAATAGCAAAAATCCACTCTTCAAAATTCAAAAAGATCCTGATGCTCTATTATCTGTGTACACACCTGTTTATCTGTATTTACAGAAGTTTCTGAAAGGGCCATTTTTTCTTACTTTTTTGGAAAGTATGTCTTCTCTGACTAGCACCTTAAAAAAATATACCTGATAAAGTATTAAGTAACTCCAGGACAAGAGATCCATCAGGACCACCTGTCAGCAATTAGCTCAACTACAATACTCCAAAAAAAGATGGATCTGAACCAAAAAAAGAAACAGTGGCTCTAACTACAGTGGCAAGAGAATATTTAAGCAATTACACATTATTCACTTAATATCTAATAAAAAAAATCGATTCTATTATTGGGCTAGAAATGATCTAATAACAGAAAATGACAATATAAATGGCATCTTTAAGTTTTTTGATACAAATAGCTGTTGTCAAGGCTGCAAGTATACCAGGCCGAATCTAGTCACATCTTTAACCCATAGCCACTGCACCACCCCACCTGGAGCCAGATGTGCTACGCATTTTCTGTTTGTCCCTCCAGACCTTCCTTCTCTTCTTCAACCTGCTCTGAGTCTGGCCAGCCAACCAGCATGAGCCTCATCAGAGACTCCCTTGCCCTTGGACTTCTTCATGAGTCCAGCAGTGGGAGGCAGTGGCTGAAGATCACAGGAAGAAGAGGGGAGATACTTGCTCTCCCAACTCCCTCCCCGCCAGTGGCACTGATCAGGTGCCTCCTGAGTCCAGCTCCATCGCTGCTGCTGTCTGGCAGTCTCCTCCCTCTGCCCTGACAGCCTCAGTGCAGCAGTGGCTTCCTGCAGTGGCCAGCTCCTTCTCCTACCAGTTGTCCTAGTGTTTCTCTTAACTCTGCCCACACGGTAAATTTCAGTTATTCCAGTTGAGGATATCGTGTCAGCATCCTGCCCAGACTCAGAAGGATACTTTGGAGTAGATACTCCCTGCTTCATATCGCCAGTTCCAGATCATTTTCACTGGGCTTGGGTGGGAGGCGGTTGAGGGAATCTTTGCCGACTTGTGTCACATCTAAAAAGGCTTTGCCTACCTGAGCTCACAAAGGTTTATTGATCATTCCTGTATTTTCTTCTAAGAGCTTTATAGTTTTAGCTCTTACATTTAGGTCTAAAATCCATTTTGATTTACTTTTCATCTTAGGGTCTAAATTTATCTTTTTGAATGTGGATATGCAATTGTCCCAGCACCATTTGTTGAAGACTACTCTTTCTTCACTGAAAGGTGTTAGCATTTGTTAAAAATCAACTTTCTATGAAGGGTTTATTTCTGTACTCTCAATTCTGTTCCATGATCTATATGTCTGGGTGCCTTTCATTTTTTTCTTGCCTGACCGCATTGGATAGAACCTCCAGTACAATGTCATGTAAAACTGGTGAGAGCAGACATCATTGTCTTGTTCCCAATCTTAAGGAGAAAGCATTCATATTTTCACCATTAAGTATCTTGTTAGCTGTAGGTTTTTTGAGAATCCCTTTGGGTTGAAGAAGTTCTCTTCTATCCCTAATTTGTTGAAAATTTTATTATGAATGGCATTGGATATTGTAAAAAGTTTTTGTGTGGATATTGTAAAATGTTTTTGTGTGTATATTGATTATGTGGGTTTTATCATTTATTTTATTAATACGGTATGTTATATTAAATGATTTTCAGATGTTAAATCAACTTTGCACTCTTGGTATAAATCATGTGGATTGTGTTGCATAATCCTTTCTATATTTTGCTCAGTACAGTTTGCTGATATTTTGTTGAGGATTTGTATATTGCTATTCATATGGGATACTGGTCTGTAGTCTCCTTTTCTTGTGGTGTTTTCCTCTCGCTTTGGTATGAGGCAAACATGTAACACTGCCTTCACTGAATGAGATGGGAAGTATTTCTCCTCCTCTATTTTCCAGAAGAGTTTTTGAAAGATTGGTATTACTTATTCTTTAAATGTTTGACAGAATTCACCAGATACGTCATCTGACCTGAGCTTTTCTTTGTAGAAAGATTTTGAATTACTAATTCAATTGCTGTTTGGTATAGATCTATTCAGATCTTCTATTTTTCCTTGTGGCCATTTTAGTAATTTATGTCTCTCAAGGACTTCCCATTTATCATCTAAGTTAGCTATTTTGATTGCATCAAGTTGTTCATAGTATTCTCTTATAATTTTTTTAATTTCTGTAGGGTCAGTAGAAATGTCTCCTCTTCATTCTTGATTTAGGTAATTCATGTCTTTGGTCTTCTTTTCTTGGTCAGTCCAACTAGTTTTGTCTATGTTAACCATTTCAAGGAACCAATTTTTGGCTTCATTGATTTTTCTCTATTTCTGTTTTCTGTTTAATTGGTTTCCACTTTCATCTTTATTTCCATCCTTCTACTTATTTTGGGTTTAGTTTTTCCTTAATCTTTATTTCCATCCTTCTACTTGTTTGGGGTTTAGTTTTTTCCTATTTTTCTCTTTTTCTAGTTTCTTAGGGCAGACACTTCAATTACTGCATTGTAATCTCTCTTCTTTTCCAATACAGGAATTTCTCCTTTATTTCTTAATGTTAAAGTTTCCTAGGATTTGGTCTTTGGACCTGTTATCTCTATCTTCACTCACTTTCTTGATGATCTGATCTTGTCTATGGCTTTAAATACATTCTATATAGTGACAGCTCTCAGGCTAGACCTCGTTCTCTAGATTTCAGGGTCATATATACAACTCCCTCTCACCTCAGGTATCAAACAAACATCTCTGATCTAACAGACCCCAAACGGAACTCCTGCTCCCAGCCCCCTTACCAAACCTTCTCCTTCCCCAGTCTTTCACATGTCTGTTAAGAGCAACTTCACCCTTACAGCTGCTCATAATCCAAGGGTCACCTTTTAACACTATTCTTGACTCACTCTTTATTTCAGACCTCAGATCCCACTCATCAGGAAATCCTGTTAGCCCTACCTGCAAATTATGTACACTTTACTCATTTCACTACCTCCACTGCACCCACACTACTTCAAACCATCATACTCTCTCACCTAGAGTACACCTTATACTTGGTCTAATTCCACCCTTGACCCCACCCCCAGCATCTCCTCTCATAAAAGCAGCCAGAGGATCCTCTAAACACTTAAGATGAACCACCTCACTCCTCTGCTTACCTACAGATGCAGATGTCTTATTTCTATCAGAGTAAAGTCAGCCCTTTCAAAGGCCTACGAAGCCCTAAAAGATCTAGCCTCCAACCACCCGTGTGATCTCATCTTTTACAACTGTCACTCTTGCTTACTGTCCCAGCTACCCTGCTCCTTGAAACACAGCATCCTCCTACCTGGGAGCCTCCCCACTGGCTGTCCTACTGCCTGGAATACTTTCCTCCAACATCCACATGGCTCACCTTTTCTCACTCTCAAGCCTTTGCTCAGCAATCACCTTCTGTATGACCTTGGCCCTGGCCCTGACCCTGTAAACTGTACTCGCTATAAGTACCAACACTCCCAATGTTCATTACCTGCTTATTTTTCCCCTGTAGCATTTAATATCTTTAAATGTCATGTATATTAAAATGTTTATTAACTATTGTGTATCTCCCCCAGTAGAATATAAACCCTTTTAGGGTGGAGATTTTGTCTGTTCTGTTCATGGATGCATCCCAAAAACCAGGTATATGCATGGAATATAGTAGGAGTTATTAAATATTTGTTGAATGGATAAATAAGTAAATCTAAGAAGATGGACTAGCCATGTAGTTAGTCATGCCTGAAGTGGGATTTATTCATACCTTTACTCAGTTAACAAAATTGAGCTCCTCTTTGCCAGGCACTGTGGCAGACCTTGAATATTCAAGACAGACAAGGCCCTGTTGACAAGGAGTTTGCTTACTAATTTCATCTGTCTTCATAGGATTAAAAAATAAACAGCATAATTACTGTAAATAATAACTGTTACAAAGACAACAGAATAAATAAACAAATGTATTATGGACTAGGGACAGAGAGCTAGGGAGTCCTCCTCCAACTAGGGACAGGAAAGCATTCTGTGAGAAGATGTCAGCTCAAGTAAAACCAGGATGAGGAGAAGCCATTCACACAGAAAACTGGGAGGAAAATATTCCAGGGAGACAAAAAGCATAAAGCTTTGAGGGGGAAGTGGAGCTAGGTGAATTCAAGAAAGAAAATAACCAATATGCCCTGAAGGTGGTGTTAGAGGGGCAGATTTCAGAGGGAAGGCCTACTGCCTCCATTGAGGAGGACCTAAACTCAGCCCGTTACTTTCAGCAGTGTAGACACATCCTGGAATGTTATTTTTATATTACTTGTGTCTCCTTTCCTACTCTTTTCTCCCTCCAGGAAAAGTGTCAATGGCCTAGATAAGCAGTGTAACTGAGTGGAAATTTGAGAAGCCTGTTTTTGTGCTGACCTAGTACTTCTGTGCAAATCAGAAAAGGTCGTGCTTTCCCCAGAACACTGTACTGCTGATTATTAGAAATATATGTAATAAATAAGCATGTCTCCAGTTCACTCGTAGTTGTGCAGTGCATATGCACAGTGATGTACAATGGCTCTGCTTGCAGAAACAGAGGAGGGCAGCTCTAGGCAAACCAAACTGGTCAGCTTTTCCTCTTCAAATACCAAGTGCAGGAGATGCTAAATATACATGTAGATTTGCATGCCTTGAAAATTACTATCATTCAGCATAGTTATAATTGGCTACTGGTTCTGTTAGCACCATCCTGGTGAGAAAAGGAATGTGTTGGAGTATTGTAACATTACTCACTGGACGAAACGCTGTGTGCATAGAGGAACTGTGCAGGTTCATATGTGTGGATGTGAATGTGCCTCTGCCAACATGGTGAAAGCTCTGACAGGCCAGCAGGTGCTGGAAAGACTGACTACCTGACAGTCCACTGGAGGAGCTGCATAGGGTAATCTCTTCCAACCTTTGGAATGTTTTTGCCTGTATTATATAATGTGGTTAATGGGTTATTTTAATTTAGAATACTCTTTTACAGATTTTTAAAATAAGATAAAGGATATTTTGGTGGAGTAACAGACCCTAAAAAACCCATTTTCAAGTTTTACCCCAAAGGAGGCCATTCTTTTCATAATTTAGACTCCAGTTTTCTAATTTGATAGAGAAAGTGTGTGTCTTTGGCTTTATGAGAAACTGTGGTTCTGTGTCCTCTGTGCTTCCTAGATGAATGGTACTCATATGCTGCATCAATATGATTAAAATTAATAGGCAACTAATAAAATCCATAATGGGTCTTGTCCTGAGTGCTTCCAATGATGGAAGAGCACCACCTAATGCTCATTGTGGACCTCAGCAATAGCCATTTTACATTGACATAGCCACAAAGCCATTTTATATTAAATCATAATAATTTTTCAGAGGCCCTAATTGAGAATCAAAATATGAATTATGCCTTTTTGAAGAAAATTTGTATCACTAATACACTCTAGAAATTAGGTTTCCAAAAAGGAAATTAAAAGTCTTTACTTCTCCCTATACAAAAAAGCAGAGGAAAGTTATTACTAAAAAAAAAAAATTTTAATTTTAAACATCTTGGCCCCAATTGTGGTAGACTAGAGCAGACTAGCTAAAAAGGCCCAAATCCGGACCCTGCCACTTTCTAGCAGGATAACCTTGGATGTTTTTCAAACCTGTAGCTGTTTGCTTATATGAAAAGACCTTAATACATAGGAGGCATTCAATAAATTATAGGTATAAACTATTAGGAAAAATAATTTTCCCATTCTGATTGATAAGTTTATTTTGGTTTTTAATATACCCCCTCCAGTCATCAGGGACCTAAGAAAGGTTTTAATGAAAGGCAACATGTGCCAGATCAACAATTTCATTTCTCTCTAATCACTTGTATTAAAAAGGACCTAATCTGATCCTTTTTTGATCCTTCCCCCAACCAGCCCCAGCACTAAGTAAATCTAAAGCTTGTTTTTTTAGCTACTGAAGAAATTATCAGGTTCAAAAAGCACTCACAGAAGATGAGTCAGTTAGTGAATTCACTTCCTTTCTAACATCTCATAAATTATAAAACAGGGTCTTAAGCAATTAAAAACAATGGTTTTTAAAAAATCCTATTAAACTGTTTTAAGGACATCTTCCCTGTGACATACAAAAAGGCTTAGTGGGATTGGTGGGGAGTGTTTAAAAGAATCTTTTTTCACCTTGTATTAATTTAATCAAACTTTGTTAATTTACCATTGTAAATTCTCCAAGTCTCTTGGAATCATGTCTTTAAGATTACAGGTATACTGTATGTATAAGTTTTTATAACACATAGAAACAGTCTCTTGACAGCTAGATGTATTAATCACAATGTTGTTTTAAGAAAACTGACTAAGGCCTCCATGTGTTGGCCTGGGACCGGTGAGCCCAAGAAACCCACCCTGCTCTCCTGGAGCCCCCTTCCTGCAGCACACAGCTGAGTCCACTCGGCGTCAACGGCCAGCCCCAGTGCGTGTCTGTGAACATGGGCGGCCCATTCCCCACCAGCACTGCCTTCTTTCTCTCACTTGGCATTGAATGTTTCTCCCTTTTCTCTCCCGGAATTTTGGAGGTCTGTCCCTCCCTCTCTCTCAATCCTGGATTTCCTTCTCTCTCTATTTTTTTTCCTAGAGAAATAAAAGGGTATTTAGGAAAATAGGGAAAGTAAAGGAAAACAAGACAGACTGTAAAAGAGGATCATTAAACAGAACAGAAGTAGGTACTTATGGACGTGTATTGGCTAAATAAAGCTTCTGATTCCTTTTCTTTATTCAGAAATTAGAACCAAGTCAGCATAGAGCCAGTTGTACCCATATCCAGGCGTGTATGCTGCGTCCGGGCTGAGGTGCCCCCGGAAGACAGTAGGCCTTTGGATATTTCCCAACTTAGCTTTCTCATCTATGAAATCTGGGGATACAACTAGACCAGTGGTTCACAAACATTTCTTTTTTTATTTTATTTTTTTACCAGAACCTATACTAAGAGCTACAATTTCCATTAGAACCAATACACATACACATACACACACACACACACACACACACACACACACACACACACCCCACCCCACCCCCAGACAACTGAAAAAAAGTCCCATGAGGCAGTTTTCCTCTCTCCGAGATGAGCTGCTAGGCACCATTCAGAGCCCACGGCCTGACCCCGGATCCCCACGTGAGTTCAGAAACACTTGTCTCACACAAATTCAAAGTCTCTCCCAGCTCTAAGATTTTAGGATTTCACACCACACAGGACCCACGTCACCTGGCCTCAGGCTACCTGTCAACTACATTTCTGCCTTCTTGCTGGTCCCTTAATGAGCCCAGCAGGCTCTCACCTCAGAATCTCTGGGCCTGCCATTTCCTCTGCCTGGCCGGCTCTACCGCTGGGACACCCAGGTCCTCAGGGTCCTCTGCACCATCACCACGCTCAGGTCCCTGCTCAGATGTCAGCAACTGGGAGACCCCCTGCCCGTCCGACTAAATGCCAACCCCTTCACTTCCCCCCTCTTTGTCCCTGTCACCTGTCTCACTTCTCATAGCACTCACCAAAACCTAACATTACACTGTATGTTTATTTGTTTAGCATATGACTCTGCCCCCAGAAATCACTTCCACAGCAGGACTTAGCCATCACTGCTATGTCCTGGGTACCTAGAACAGTGCCCGGCAGGGGCTTAGAAACAGTTGTTGAATGAATGAATGAATGAGTCTGGAGTTCTCTCTGAGTAAAAGTTGACTGTTTTTGACTGAGAATTCTAGGTCTCCTCTGGTGGCACACAGCCCTTAACCAAAAACCCACTCCTGGTCTCTGCTGAGGGCCGGCGGGGGGTTGACTTCCCTTGGTCCAGCTGCCTTTCCCAAGCATCCCCTCCTCCTCCCTTGCAAGACTGTGCCCTTTCGCTCTCAGCTGGTATTTCTCTCTCTTCTCCATACACACAAACGGTGTAAAAGAGGATCATTAAACAGAAGCAGGTACTTATGTCTCTACAGGACACTGTCACCCAGTTAAGAATCTTAAGTGCCTTCAAAAGTGGGAAATGTTATAGAAGTGTCAAGTACTATCATTAAGACTGCAGCCAGGCCATGCCTCCAGCAAGGGCTCAGGCGAGAAAGGAGCCAGGAGGAGAAGAGCAAACAAGCTGGAAGAGGCACTTCCACAGGGTGCACAAGGAAGTCCTCACTGAGGGGCGGCTGCAGCTCAGGAAGCAGTTTTGAGCGCTTGGGCAAAACGGGACAGCAGGCACAGCTGAAGTTCATTTGGGTTTGATGAGAAAAAAGACATAACTTTTAAAAATGTGTATCTCAAAAGGTTACATCAAAACGAATTTGCTTAAAAATTATGTTAATAAGAACACGTTCTTCTCTATAGTCACCAATGTGTATGTCCTGCACCCCTCACAACTCACCCAAAGGGACATCTGGGTCAAAATGGTTCAGAGTTTGAAAAAAAGCATTAGTGAAGCACCTGACCGTACAGGGCACTCGCTGAACCTTGAACAACAAACCACAGTGGCATAGTTTCCAGCTCTGCTTCCAAACGCCTCCCGGTACATTTAAGGAATCAAGGTTGACAGCACCATGCCTAAGTTTAATTTTGGATTTATATATATTCACAGGTTAAAGAAGACATGAAACTCACTGAATGAAAAATAACAGAAAATGCTGTAAAGCTAACTAATCTTGTTTCTAATGAAGACTCCTACATAGTGATTGGCCTCCGGCATTCAGCAGGTCTGTCTTCACACCCGGTCGATAAAGCATCAGCAACAGTGATGACAACGGCTGACGTTTACTGGGTGCTCGCAATGTATGAAGCACATGGTAAGCCCGTTATTTCACTTAATCATAACAGTAGCCCTAAGAGGGGGGCTGCATTAGCAGCATGTTCACTTTCCAACGAGGAAGTGGAATCTAGGTCACTGCTACGGCGTATCATGGGCCTCCCTTCCTCCCTCTCTCCGCCTGAGATAACGGCTCCTTGAGAGAGAGATGTAGTCTTACCCATCTTTGTACCTCACGTACATAGCATGCAGCAAGAACCGAACAGTAGGGCAAAAGGCTGAGTTCAAGGCTGCCCTATTTCTATGTAAGTGTTTAGTATTTCAATTTTGGTTCTAAAAATGCTCTAATAATGCATGCCTTGACCCATGTGTGTACTGGGAAATTAATAAAATGTTAAAGCCATTACTAGATTTTAAGTGGAAATGTTGGGAAGAAAGTGATCCTATTAGTGTAGAGCCTTTCTCCCTTTGGATATAAAATTTGAAATTGTTTAATTATGAAAAATATCAGATACTTAAGATATATAAATATTCACCTTTCAGAGATTTGAGTGCATACAGTAAAATTCAATAAACTATTAAAGAGCAAGATGATTTACCAGGAACGACAGCCCTGTACTTGCTACTAGACAGAGAGATTTTCAGTTTTCCAAGCCATATATCTGAGCCTCCACAGCAAGAAACAGATGAGGCCTGAATGGGCTCACTGCCCTTCCACAAGCAAATCATTGAATGATAAAATTTAAAGACTACCAGTAATGAAGCTAAGTGTCCCAGCCAATCCATTCAAGCTGAGTAGAAATTCATGGGCCTCAGCTCCAGCACTTGCTAAATATATATCAGACGTGCTCGGTTGACCCCTCCCCAACAGTACATGAGAGTTAATGAAACTGGTCACAAGAACTATTCCTGCCACCTCCCCTCCTTCCCTCCCATTTCCATGACCTTTCATTGTTTCCATAGGGAAATGAATCTACAATACAAATTGATAAAGAAGGAATTTAACATATATGAGAAAAAATTAAAATATCCCCAAAATAGGATAATAATACCACTTGCCTCAAATATTTATTTCTGAAACTTGTTTTATATTTTAATCCCCTTCCATTTTCCCTAATTTCTCATTAGGTGCATCTGGTTAATATGAAAATAATATATTTCATTTGTATAGTACACTACAGTTAATAAATTACTTTCATATACATCATCTCATTTGATCCTCACAAAAATGCTATAAGGTATTCTGGACAAAAATTAACATTCAGGTTTTATGGAAGAGAAAACAACTGCCCAGAGGGTTCTACACAGTAAGTGCTGGAGCTGAGACTGCACAGGGATTGGAAACTTAGACTTCCAGCTCCACACAGGCTCCTCTGGCCTCGAGCGAGCTGCTGCTTCAAAACTGGTGCATCACACACAGCTGGGTAACCTCTGCATAACAGCTCAGGAAAGGTTACCTCTATCTTCTTCAGTATGTATAGGCAATAAAGTTTGAATTTTAACAATTTGTGAAAGATATAAAACAGTAATCACAGAGAAATATTTTAGGTAAGTATTAACAGTACTTCTCATTAACAGAACATACAGCAATTTATAATCCTCTCTCAATATACTGGGTAAGGAAGGTGAAATTTTGATTAGAAGTTCAAACTCACTGTTAGATGTACATATGAAATGGATGGAAACAGCAGGTTAGAGCTTAGAGAAATAGGTACCATGGCACATTGCTAGCAGCGTACAAATAGGTACAAGTTTTCTGGAGGCAATTTGGCAATGCATATCAAAAAGCCTTAAAAATGCCCATAGCCTCTCACACCTAGTTATTATATTTCTAATTTATTCTAAGGAAATAATTACAGATGTCTGTAAAAATGTACCTGAAAAAGATAAATTATGGTGTTAAAAGAGCAAATTGATTAATGGATTGGATAAATTAGAGTAAGTGAAAGAATAAAATGTAGCTCTTGAAGCAGATCTAAAAAATGTATGATAAATTAGAAAGATCTGTAAACAATGTATACAGTAGGATCACATTTTAAAAGACATATACAGGTATGTATGTGTGACGGGGATATTATACCAAGATATTAATAGCCAATGATATTACAGATGAATTTTAATTGTATTTTTTCACTTCTATATTTTTAAATCTCTAAAAATGACTATATTTCTACATAAGAGTTAAACATACACACACATAAAGATAAACATATATATATAGGCTATGGTATTTTACATACTACATAGTACATACATGTTATATATGTTATATGATATATATAAATTTTAATATATAATATAAAAAATATATATAGCCTATATGTATTTAACTTGTACTAGAACTATGGAAAACAGGATGAAGTTTAAGTTTACATACATCACAGAACCCTAGAGTCACTATGCATGCATATGGACATATATTTTAAGGAATAAGGCGCAGTATGTAAGATTCGTCAGGAGAGAGGACAATAGCAACTTAATCAGACAAAGCACCTGGTATCAGAAAAGAAGCTTGAATTGAGCAGTACATTTTAACAGCAATTTCTCACATCCAATTAAAAGAAAGTCTTAAAATATCAATAGCTTCTGGAAGTGAAATAGTTTAGATAGTTTTTGTAGGAAAGTGTATATGAAGTTCAGAGAAAGTATTGGAGTTATTTCTGGGAGAACAAGATACTTTAATCGTATTCTATAGCACCACCAAGAAAGATATTAGATGAAATCAAATAGAAAACATAACAACCATGTGCACACCCACCTGGAATGTGCAGTTCTGCCTGCCACACCTTAAAGAACATATGCATAAAAAAGGTCCAGAGAAGGGAAATCAAATTGTGAAAAGGCAGTTATAAAGGGAGAGATTCAGAGTGTCTGATCTTCAAATATAAGACCTAGAGAGAAAAATATTTTCCAACATTTATAAAATCATAAATGTTATAGACTAGATGAAAATGGGCACTGAAAAACCAAAGTAATACGGCTAAAGTTTAAATAATGCATTTCCAAGGGAAATAAAATATTTTGATGGAACAGGAAAAATGTATGGGATGCATTATTCCATTACATTGAGGATGAAATATAAAATCCTTCCCAAGTCCCACGAGCCTCACTTTCCCTCACTCCTGCCCGCCTCTTAGATCTCTCTCCCATCCTCCCTGCCTTCTCCATGCTCCAGCCACGCTGGCTTCCTCCCAGTGCTCAGCAGAGCCTCTGCACTTTCTGTTGCCTCTGCTGAGAATGTTCTTCCCCTAGACCTCCACCATCCAGCTCCTTTTTCTCCCTGAGATCTCATCTTAAAACTCACCTCTTCATGAGGACCTTCTCCAGCCATTGTCACATTACTCAGTTTAATTTCATTCATAATGCTTAGCACCACAGGAGGTGATCTTATATTTATTTGTTTACAGATATGGTCTGTCTCCCCAGCTAAGAATTTACAAGTGGCATCATCGGGGCACCACTCTTTTTTATTATACATTTCTATTTCATCTTGTAGTTTTTGATTTACCAGGTAACTTGTTTTCTCATATCTGTTTTCTCGGTAAGTTCCATCGGGTAAGCAAAGTGAGCTGGGCCAGAGACAGTTTTAAATGCCAATTAATATATCTGGGCTCCACCCTCTAGGCTTTGAAGAAGGACAGGGACCCTGTGTGCTACCTTACTCATCAATAGAGCCAGCGCCTGGCATACAGAAAGCACTCAGTAAACACTTGTTTGAATGGTGAATAACTGGTGCGTAAGAGAGAATGGATGGGAATGAAATTGGACTCCCACCTCACACTACTCATAAAAGTTAACCTGAAATGGATTAAAGACTTAAACATAAGATCTGAAATGTAGGGGAAAAAAACTCCTTGACATTGGTCTGGGCAATGATATTTTGCATTACATCAAGCACACAAGATATAAAAGCAAAAATCAGTATGTGTACTACATCAAACTAAAAAGCTCTGAAGAGCAAGAGAAACAATAAACAAAATGAAAAGGAACCTCTGGAATAGGGGAAAATGTTTGCAATCCATCTATCTGATAAGGAGTTAATACCTAAAATATATAAGGAATGCCTACAACTTAATAACAACAAAAAAAAGCAAACAACAAGATTTTAAAAAGAGCAGAGGAACTGAACAGACATAGGGAAATGAAATAAAAACCACCATGACATATCACCTCACTCCTGTTAGAATGGCTACTCTGAGAAGACAAGAAGTGCTGGTGAGGATGTGGAGAAAAGGGACCCTCATGCACTGTTGGTGGGAATATAAAATGCTACAGCCACTATGGAAAACAATGGAGGTTCCTCAAAAAATTAAAAATAAAAATACCATATGATCCAGCAATTCCACCTCTGGGTATTTATCTGAAAAAAAAATGTAAACATTAACTCCAATATATATAAGTACCCCCATTTCACTACAGCATTATTTACATATGTTGTAGCCAAGATATGGAAACAACCTAAATGTCCATCAGTGAATGAATGGATAAAAAAAATGTGGTACATATATACAAGGGAATACTATTCAGCCACGAGAAAGAATATTATTCACGAGGCACAGTATTATTCTGCTGTTTGTGACAACACAGATGGACCTTGAGAACATCATGCTAAGTGAAATATGTAAGACAAAAACAAACACCATATGAGCTCATGTATATGTGAGATCCGACAAAGCCGAACTCACAGAAACAGAGAGTAGAATGGAGGTTACCAGGGGCAAGGGGTGAGGAAAATGGGGAGATGTTGGTCAAAGGACAAAAACTTCCAGTTAGAAGATGAGTAATTTCTGAGGATCTAATGTAAGTTATAATGATTACTGTTAACAATACTGTATTATATACTTGAAACTTGCTAAGAGAGTGAATTTATTTTATTTTATTTTTGTATCATTAATCTATAATTACATGTGCAACATTATGGTTACTAGACTCCCATCATCAAGTCCCCACCACATACCCCATTGCAGTCACTGTCCATCAGCATAGTGAGATGTTATAGAATCACTACTTGTCTTCTCTGTGTTGTACAGCCCTCCCCGTGCCCCCACTACATTATGTCTGCTAATCATAATGTCCCTTTTTCCCCCTTGTCCCTCCCTCCCCACCTATCCTCCCCAGTCTCTTTCCCTTTGGTAACTGTTAGTCCATTCTTGGGTTCTGTGAGTCTGCTGCTGTTTTGGTCCTTCAGTTTTTTTCTTTGCTCTTATACTCCACGTATGAGTAAAATCATTTCATACTTGTCTTTTTCCACCTGGCTTATTTCACTGAGCATAATACCTTCTAGCTCCATCCATGTTGTTGCAAATAGTAGGATTTGTTTTCTTCTTATGGCTGAATAACATTCCACTGTGTATATGTACCACATCGTCTTTATCCATTCATCTACTGATGGACACTTAGGTTGCTTCCATTTCTTGGCTATTGTAAATAGTGCTACGATAAACAGGGGTGCATATATCTTTTTCAAACTGGGCTGCTGCATTCTTAGGGTAAATTGCTAGGAGTGGAATTCCTGGGTCAAATGGTATTTCTATTTTGAGTTTTTTGAGGAACCTCCATACTGCTTTCCACAATGGTTGAACTAACTTACATTTCCACAAGCAGTGTAGGAGGGTTCCCCTTTCTCCACATCCTCACCAACGTTTGTTGTTGTGTTTTGGATGGTGGCCATCCTTACTGGGGTGGTGATATCTCATTGTGGTTTTAATTTGCATTTCTCGGATGATTAGTAATGTGGAGCATCTTTTCATGTGCCTGTTGGCCATCTGAATTTCTTCTTTGGAGAAGTGTCTATTCAGGTCCTCTGCCCATTTTTTAATTGGATTATTTGCTTTTTGTTTGTTAAGGTGTGTGAGTTCTTTATATATTTATTGGATATGTCATTTATGAATATATTCTCCCATACTGTAGGATGTCTTTTTGTTCTATTGATGTTGTTTTTGGCTATACAGAAGCTTTTCGGCTTGATACAGTCCCACTTGTTCATTTTTGCTTTTGTTTCCCTTGCCCAGGGAGATATGTTCATGAAGAAGTTGCTCGTGTTTATGTCCAAGAGATTTTTGCCTATGTTTTTTTTTAAGAGTTTTATCGTTTCATGACTTACATTCAGGTCTTTGATCCATTTTGAATTTACTTTTGTGTATGGTGTTAGGCAATGATCCAGTTTCATTCTCTTACATGTAGCTGTCCAGTTTTGCCAACACCAGCTGTTGAAGAGGCTGTCATTTCCGCATTGTATATCCATGGCTCTTTTATCGTATATTAATTGACCGTATATGTTTGGGTTAATATCTGGAATCTCTATTCTGTTCCACTGGTCTGTGGGTCTGTTCTTGTGCCAGTACCAAATTGTCTTGATTACTGTGGCTTTGTCGTAGAGTTTGAAGTTGGGAAGCAAGATCCCCCCAGCTTTATTCTTCCTTCTCAGGATTGCTTTGGCTATTCAGGGAAGAGAGTCAATCTTAACTATTCTCACCACAAAAACGTGATGGTAATTATGTGATGTGAAGGAGGAGTTAGCGGACTCTACAGTGGTGATCAACATATAAATGTATCAAATCAACATGTTGTACACCTTAAACTTATACAATGTTAGATGTCAAGTATATCTCGATAAAGCTGGAAAGGAAAAGGAAAGAAGAAAGGAAGAAATGAAGGGAAGAAGGTGGGGAGGGAGAGCCTGATTGAGGGAGAGGGAGGGAGGAAGAAAGGGATGGAAGGAGGAAGGAAGAGAGAGGATTTAAAAGGCAGAAAAAGAATAGAACAAGATAAAGGAGCTACCTGTGAGGAAAATTAGGGCATTATATTAACTGGCTGCTATTCAGTTTTGTAAATACCACTGGTTGCTGCCAGAGAAGAATATAACGGGCACTAGACTGCATTCATAAAACATGCAGGGAATTTTTTTTTTTAAGTTTCATATTTCTAATTAAGGTTCTCTACGTTCTGATTCAGTTCCAGGAAATGGAATCCTGCCTAGTGCTTTAGAACTGCCGTCCTTCCAAATTAGCAGTTCAAGTAACAAAAGGAATCCTAGCTGAATAAGTAGGTTGTGTTAAGGATAAAAACAGTAAACCTATTTAGAAGAAGTTTTATAAAGCTGGAAACTAAAAACATATCATGGAATAAAATCTTGTTTTTTATTTAGCAATCATGAAACTCTCTTTGAATGGTCTTTTAAAACAACAACTCTGAGACATCTGTTCAGTCTAATTCTTGTGGAATGCAGCCGACAATCTTTCAAGGCCAGATGGGTTATACTAGCAGTTCATCTGGGTTAACAGTAGGCAAATCAATGCTCTATTTTAGAAGATACATAACATTCACATCTCTTTACTAGACAGAAGAGTCTTGGAATTATCTTTTCTAATCTCTTTCTGCATAAAAGTAAATAAATTGATCACTCCAGTATATTCTTTATCCTCAACAACATGTGTGAGACATACCGAACGACAAATGTCTGTCTCCGCCTCACAAAGTAAAGGTGGCTCAGAACTTACAGCCAGAACCTCACTCTGGTGCCAGAAGCTACAACTGCAACAAACCAGATGCAGAAAGAAGGTGACCAGATAACCTAATTGCGGAGGTCAGGAAACCACACTGGCAGAGCCAATGACCTCCATCTTCAGATGCTTGTAGGGAGACCATCAGCCTTTGATATGCTACATAAGCCAAAGGCTACGCTAAGCACAGAGAAGGGACATCCATTTCTCTCTTTTTCTAAAGGACTCCTCTTTCTCTTAAAGGATTGACAGCAACTGACAGGGAAGAAATTTGGGTGCAGAAAGAAATTTGAAAATTCTACTCTAGTCAATTTTAAGCTCTTGTTAAACTCAGAGATTTTTCTTCCACACAGTCAGACTGTCACTAGGTCAAAGTAGGAATAAGAAATCTGGATGCCTTGAGATCAACTATTTTGCCTTTGAAAGTATATACTGTTCAATGTACACCATATCTTGAACTTTCTGGATCATGACCCACAGTAAAAAATGTATTTTGCCAGTACACACAACCCACATACATTTCAAAACACAAGTTTCATAAGTTACCTTTACTATATACAATGAGTAAGTCATTTATTTTATGTTGTCTTCTTTTTTAATGTTGGTACAAGCCACAAATTGATATCCTGACTGAGTAATGGGTTACGACCTACAATTTTAGAAACACGGCTGTAGTGCACACAGATGGCACAGCCTCTGCCGATGTCTCATGCGCACCCCGCGCACCCCATCCTGTCCACCTGGGTCCCCCCACTGCTGCCAACCCCACCCCACCCCGTACCATACAGTTTACCACTAAAGGATAAGGTCAGCTGCTGAACTAGGCCAAGCTCTTTGCTGCCTCAGGGCTTCTGATGCTGTCACAGCTGCCTGGTACACCTCCCCAGGTCACTACACTTTGTCACTCAGGTCTCAGGACAGAAGTCACTTCCTCAGAGGGGCCTTCTGGTCCTGATCTGAAAGAGCCACCACCCACAACTCCACCAGGGCAGGGGGAGGAGCTCACTGCCCTCAGGGCAGCTGGGAAGCCTGAATGACAAAATGTCAGGCAGACACAAAACAGTACTGCACCGATGCCACCCCAGCCCCCGGGCCACTGCACAGGCCACTGGATTCTAGCTGCTCACTGCACCAGCCACTGGATTCTAGCTGCTCACCGCACAGGCCACTGGATTCTACCTGCTCAAGTGCTCTTGTACTTGATTTCTGATGGCTTTTCTGACTCTGGAAAGTGAGGACCCCACCCTCCACTATCCCCCAAGTACTCTGAGTCCTCTCAGAGCCCCTACCAGTCTTTCTTATTCTGTTTCTTCATTCAGCAGGTATCTGAGTGCCTAATGCAATCTAAGCAATAGCAGTGAACAAATAAAGATCCATTAGTCTAACAGTTCAGTTTAGCAGGAGTGGTAAGTTTATAAACACATAATTTCAATTGAATGTGATAAGTACAGTGAGATAGATGTATACCACATAAAGTCATAATTAAAAAAGAATGAAGCATCAATTCTCCTTGAGTAGAGAGGGCATCACAGAACAAGAGACTCTAACCTGGGAATGAAAGGAGTTTGGTAAGCAAACAAGGGGATAAGGGCATTCTGTGTAAAAGGAACAGCATGTGCAAAGTAGGAGGAACAGGCATATTACCAGTTTGAGAATACCTGGAATGTTCGATGAAAGGAAAGTAGCTAAAAGGAGCATCTAAGAAATGGAGAGGCATCAATAAAGCTAGGCAGGTAAGTTCTAGATCACAGAGGGCCTTGCATGCCATTCCAGATACTCGTAGGAAATGAGGGCTCTATCAAGTTTTGAAGAGGTAACATCAACAGGTTTGGGTTTTAGAAAATTCCTTCTCATGATGGAGAAAATAATGGATTGAAAAATTGCCAGACCAGACACTGTGACAATAGTCCAGGCAAGAAATGAGATCTCTGCTAAAACAGGATCTAATGACCAACATAGCAGATGTAGGAGAGAAAGGAATGTAGTATAACTGGTTTCTGGTTTAAGTTATAGTATGGTGGTATCATTAATTAACTTGGGAAAATGAGAAACCAAGTAGAAAGACAGTAAGTTCAGTTTCGGTCATGTCAAGCTGGAGAGGCCTTTGTGGTAACCAGATCAAGATATCCCGGAAGCAACGAGGTTAGGCCTCAGCAGGGCTGAGACAAAACTTGAAATTTAGGAGTGCAAGCTTAGGCATCAGTTGAACTCAAGTGTGTGGATGAAATCACCCAAGGAAAATGCACAGACTGAGAAGTGAAAATAATTAAGGAGACCCCAAGAATGGTATTTAAAAAATGAGGCAAAGCTAGTGATAAAAAGGGGGCATGGATGTCCAAGAACTTCAGTTTTCACAGAGCAACTAAATTAAATAAACCTTGAAAGAAATTACTGGATTTGGGATTTAAAAGGCCATTAGAAGCTTAAGCAAGGAAACTTCACTGAAGCCACTGGAGAGGAAGCCCCACAGCAGAGGACTGAGGATGTAAGGGACAGGCATAAGCAGAGGCCAGCAGGACACTGTGCTTCCTGACACTCGCTGATGGATGGGAGGACTGGGGATGTGCTTCTGTTTTATTTCATTTTCTTAAGATGTATGACTTAAACCCTGAGGAGAAGGAAATAGAGAGGAAGAGGCTGAATGCACAAGAAAGAAAGAATGTAACGGCAAGCAGAGTCCTGTAGGATGAGGGCATGTGGCCTAGAGCAAAGACAGAAGTGCATCCTTCAGCACTTCCTTCTCTGCACTGGAATGTGGGCGAGATCACAGAACAGCGTGGAGGGTGCAGCATGAGGTTCAAGAACTGTCAGCCTCTGCCATCTGCTTGGAAGGGTCAGGGTTAGTAAAGTGAAGGCCTGAAAGGGGTCTGGCAGGACAGGGGCCTGGGCACGCAGGAGAAAGGAAGAGGACTGCCGAGTAGCCGGCGAGAGGAAGGGGTGGAGGCTCTCTCTAAATCCACAGTTGTACCCGTCTGACAGCAGTCAAATTCTACCCTCCAGTCTGTTACTCATCAGCGTTCAAAACATTTGGTAGTTCAGTGAATTAACTAGAACCCTGGTGTTCTCAAACACGTGAGTGGATTAAAAGCGCCTGTAAGCTTTTACAAATGCAAATGCCAAGCCCCATTCCTCTTCATTCAGAATTTCTGGGCATGAAGCAAGAGCAAGCCAATTTTCCAGAGGCTCTCCAAGTGGTTTTGAGGGGATGCATGTTGAAGGGAACGGATAAACGGTACCCTCTGGCTAGAGAGTGCCGACCCAAAGCAGGGCCATGAGTACAGGGCCTTACGGCAGGGTCAGGGCCTCGCCACCCAGCAGGGCTGGCTGGGCAGGATGGGGAGCGCAGATCGGCACCGGGGTCAGCCACACACCGCGCACCCTCAGAAGGAGCGCGTCCCGGCGCAGCAGGGAGCTGCGAAATGCAAACACCTGAAATATTCGGCTCTCCTGGGGACATCAGACTCAGTGTCTGGTCCGTACTCTGCGGGCCCTCAGGGGAACCCGGGGTGCTGGAAGTGATAAGGAGAGTGTGCAGGGACACCCAGAGAGGGTCCGCGGTGACGGGCTGGGACACACGGCGCCTCGGACGCCCGTCCGCCCCGGGACGGGGGCGCTCACCCGCACCCCGGCGGGCCCGGGGCCTTCCCGGCACTCACCATGGCCTCGGTCGCAGCTCCAGGAAACAGGGACCACGGAGGCAGACGCCGAGCACAGCGAACCGTTACTCAGGTAACACAGCCTGGCCTCCCGGCGGACGCCGCGAGGCGACGGCGCCCCCCCCCACCGCTAGTGGCTGGGAGCACTCGGAGCTCCGCCCATCCAGCCGCAGACCCGCCCTTTCACTGCGTAACCTGGGGCGTCGGAACACGGCCCACCTCTTTCCAGTAGGCTCACTTCCTGTTTGGTTGACAGATGACCCGGAAATTTAAGTGAATATGTGGCTAGAACCCCAAATAGTCTACATTTTATTTTTAAATTGGCATCTATACAGTTTTCCCTTCTGAAGACTTATGCAGTATGTTCTGTATTACTTGAGCTTTCACACACCACAGAGGTTTATGGTGTTTTGGAAAAGCATTCCGGAAACGAAAGCCTGACTCGCCGGAAGTGATTATTGTGACCGAGCCCTGGATGACGGAAGCGCCCGGCGGCTGGCTTCGGAGAGGAAGAGATGTGCGCAGTGTCGTGACACCCGCCGTACCGGGAGGAAGGCTCTTGGCGCGAAGCCCCGAAATCGGAGGAGGAGGCACTCAGAGGAAGTCCCAGGACGGTCTGCGTGACTGAGGCGGCGTCGGCAAAGGCCGGAGGTTGGACAGAGCCGCTGACCGTCGCTGGAAGGAGGGAGGCTCTCGCGTCGCTGCGAGAAGGCAGGTTCCCGTGGGGACGCGGCCCGGGCGGGAGGTCGGGGCTGCAGGCTTGCCGCCGGCACGCCCGTCACCCCGCGGCGGCGGCCCGCCAATCGCCCGCCTGGCGCAGGCTCTTGACCGCGCGCCTCCTCAGGGCTCTTGGGCAGGGTCTTTGTTTTCAGAGCTGTAGGAGGGCTGGTGACCGCTGAGGAGGGCGGGCGGGGAAGACCTGTGCCCTGCGTGAGTCCGGTTCTGAGCTCTCGGGCCGTGCAGGCACCTGAAAGCATATGCGGAGCCCTTCTACTGCCAAAAACGTGCATATTTAAGTTATCATGAATATTCTTGTCGCTCGTTAAACGTCTGAACCAAAGGACCTCTCTGATATATATAGCGAACAAATCAGTGTCAGTAATGCCTTCGGAGAAAGTAATTATCTTAATTAATTAAAAATTCCTGTTGTCATATCAATGAGACAAAAACCCTACAGTAACTTCACTGCTATTCCTGAACTAAAATCCAGGACCCACGTCTGATCGCGTAGAGTATACTGGTGAGGACAGTGAAACAGGAATGTGACAGTAACTATCCCTAATTTTTTGAGACATTTGGTAGCCATAACAACATCACCAAATGCGTGTGTACGGAATGCAAAATCAAGTAGGCTATCATGATATTTAAGTTACAGGGGCGTCATGAATGTATGTATATGGTACTGTTTTAACTCTTACGTTTTATACATTTTTAGGTAGAAGTCTTGGGGTGCATTTTCGTTGGTTGAAAAATGACTACTCTTGAAAGTTTAGAAACCAAAGGTAAGTGTTCTTTTGATGATAATTGTTTTTAAAACATGAAATTTATGATGACTCAATGAGAGAATGTTTGAGGCAGGTAACTAAATCTCATAGGACCCTCGTTCCCAAGGTGTGTTTCAGATCTCTTCATGTTTGTTTTGTAAGGCTGTGTTTACATTTCAGTACTTCAGATACACAGGCGACTGTTAACATCATTGTGTTGTGCTTATTAGGTGACTACTGCTGTTAAATATTCGGTGCAAAAGCGAAGTTTTACAGCTATGTTCTCTAACCACTAGAAGATTGAAATTTAAATAGATAAGAATATACATTTTTAAAGATTTAAGTGGATGGACAACTAGCAAGTATAAACGACCCCTTTCCTGTTGCATGGGTTTGCTGGGCTGCTGTAACAAAGTACCACAAACCAGGTGGCTTAAACAACAGAAACTCACCGTCTCATCATTAGGGAGTGTGAAGTCCGATATCAGGATGTCTGCAGGGCCCTGCTACCCCTGCAGGTGACAGGGAAAATTCTGTTCAGGTTTACTCCAGTTCCTGGTCGTTTGCTGGCAGGTTTTGGTATTCCTTGGCTTGTAGACGCATCCCTTTGTCTGCCTCTATAGTCACATGGCATTCTCCCTGAGTGTGTGTGTGTGTGTCCAAATTTCTCCTTTTTCATAAGAAAATCATATTGGACAGCCCCCCCACCCTAACGCCAGTATGATCTCATCTTATCATGTCTGCAATGACCCTATTTCCAAGTGAAGTCACTCCATTCTGAAGTATGGAGGGCTAGGATTTAACTTGTGACTCTTCAGAGGGGAACACCATTCAAGGGCTAATGCCTGCTAACTGCTAATGGGAGTTATATTGTGTCCTGCCTCAGGACCTTGTGTTAAGCCTCTAATGTCTCACACAGCTGATACTCCCAGTGAGATACTTTCTTTCATTGATTCCATGACATCACTGTTATATTCACCCTGCCCTGTAGCCTTTCAATATGCAGCGCAGTAGGTAGCCACAGTGGCTGTGTGAGTTTAAACTAATATTTTAAAAATGAAAAATTCAGTTCCTCAGTCACCTTTAGACACATGTGGCTGGTAGCTATTGCATTAGAAGGTGCAGGTAGAGAACACTGCCATCGTTGCAGAAAGTTCTGTCAGGCATTGCTGCTCTAGCTGTGTTTTCTGTTTTTTGTTTATCTTCCTCTCCTTCTGCTTCGTCTTTTAAATACCAATGTTTTTCAGCCCTCTTTATCTTCTCCTCTCACAACAGGTAATTCATTATCTTTAATTCCTAATCTACCTGTAGCTCAGCTCCCTTACTCATGGTTCAGACCCTTACCTACAGCCTGCTGCTTACTGACCATCTTCGCTGGACTTGGTGGCAGTCTTTGCATGTCCCAAAGTGAACTCCTGATTCAGGTATTCTCAGGCGGAGGGGTCTCTGAGTTTGGAGCTGTCAGTGAGACATGACTCTTTTGGACACCAGCTTTGCAGCAAGTACACCTCCAAGAGCAACTCTTTGATGGGGTCTAAGTATGTTTAGAAAGTAGGAAAAGGAGACGATGCCAGTAAGTAATTGAATTTAATCCAGCTGTGTGCAACAGCATTTCAGAGTCACCAGAAGTCTTTTATAGTATTAGAATAAGCAAGCCAGAGATGGTAATGAAAGTAATAAACTGTGGCTTAATGAGCAATGAAATGGTAACAAACAGCATGGTGCTTGATAAAAATTAAATACGATATTATCATTAGTGATTAAAAGCTACTTGTTGCAAGGCCTCTGAAATTAAATTATTATTTGCTATTACTTGTTTGTAATGAGGATTAGAGTTATGAAGCACAGTATTTCATTTGCTCTTGATTTTACTGTAATGTATATAATTCAGCTATTAGTCAATAAATGACTAATTTCTACTCAGTAATTGTCAGGTGTTGTCAGGGAACAGAAGCTCCTTGGGTCGCATGGCCTGAGGAAAATGCATGTCATGTCTTGCACTTAACCATGGTGGGCGTCTGCGGGCCGCCTGCTCTTCCTATAACCGCCTCAGAAGAGAAACAGGAGGAGTTCTCAGCGACGGAACTTGCCCTCAGCGGACATTCAGGCCTTACTGTCACCACGAAAGGACTGTCATTGCTAGGGTATCTGCAGTAAATAGGAACCATGAGAAAATTTGAGTTTAAGTCCAAAACTTTATTGGGAGCAAGATTAAAATTAAAGTCAGCCAGTTTAGTGACAATAGACCAAATAGGAAAGTTTGAGGTATTTAAATATTTATAATTCCATGAAATAGTCTAACACTAGTTCTTTAGAATAATAGGTTATTAGGTGAAAATTTGGGAAATGCTGGCTAAGGAGAGACCATACTCCAGAGGCTGTCAGAGCCCTTAGTGACTAGGGTGCAGCGTGAGGCTCCGAAGAGCTAGAGCGCGGCTCTGCCCTCCCACCCTGGCCAGGGGGCTCTCATTCAGAGCCTGTGACCAAAGGAATGTCTGGAGCTCGTTTGTAAGTGTGGGCCTACCTCGTAAGCCCACTGCCTGTAACATTTTCTACTTTAATAGTAATTAAACTTTATTACTGACGTTTAAAAGAATATTGATTTAAAATTATCAGGTGACAATTCCTAATTTGTTTTATAGCCGAATTGGCTTATGTTCAGAAAGTTTGTCAGAACTTTTTCCTGAGTTAGGAATTAATGATTTAGTGTAGTTGGGAAAAAATTGAGCAGTTTTTAAATGAGTTCTATTGGAGGTAAAATGAAGCCTCTCAGGTTATGTCGACACCGATGAACTGCAGGCACCTGCTTGTCTTTTCTGTGCCGACATCCTTTCATTACGACATCTCTGCTGATGGAGAGATTAGGAGGCAGTCCCTGCCTGAGGAGCACCCAAATTATTTTAAAATAACTCCTGCATCTGCACTGTTCTGAAATCACGGAGAATGAGAGGAGGGTGGGGTTAAGTGCTTTACCCAGGGTCACACATGTGTGGCAGTGGGACTTATTTTGACTCAGTCTGGTGTTCATTCTGCTGCACCATTCTGTTGACTTAGTGTATCTGTCTTCATAGATGTCCAGTTTTATGAAAAACGAGAGATCTTTGTTTAATGATACATTATAAAACCATATTATTTTTGCCTCAATATTCTAAATCGGGCTGGGAAATATGGGCCCCAGGCCTGCTAAGGACATTCACAGTGATTTGGGTAGGGAACACTGACTGATCCCACTTGTAGACTTATTTGGGATAAACCAAGTGTTACCCAATAAAAATGATGTATAGTCTTCTTATTAGACCTACAGTAAGAAAGAACTCTACTCAGTATTATTATAGTTTGAATTTCATCTTTTAAATTGTTTTTTTCCTCTTCTTATGTAAGTACCTGTGTAGTAGCCTCGACTTTGCCTCATGGTCCACAAAGCCTAAAATGGTTGTTAGCTGACCCTTCATAGATGAAGTTTGCCAGCCTCTGTTGTGGAGGAGTATTTGTTCTTCCCTTACATTTTGCCAGTCCTCAGGGAAGGCAATAAGAATGAGCTGCAAGCTTTAGGTATGCTTTTGTTCTTTGGTAAATGAGCACAGGTGGTGGTGATGTTGATGAATAATGAAAGAATCATTTTGTTGTTCCAAGAATAGAGAAGAACGGGGTGATGTTTTGGCTTATGTAAATGTTACTTATAATTATGGAGCTAGTACGTAGATCATCGTCTTTCTTATTGAGAGAAGATAGTGCTTGTATCTGCTGTGTCATATGTAGTACAGCTTTGGTACTTATAACTGCTTAAGTAAGTAGAACAGTTAATAAAATTAAGAGTGAATTGAGGTTGAACCAAGTTGGTTGAATTTCTTGATTGGAATTTCATGACTTATTTTCTTTGAAAGAGATTTGTTTTAAATACTCATTAATTGTCTTTGTCTTTTAGTTTTAACCATTTTGTAACTTGTTCTGGCATCTCCATTATGTAAAATTCCAGCTTAAAATGTCATGACTTGCCTCGAAATCCTGTTCGACTGTGACAGCATCACACCTGCTTATCCTTCAGCGCCAGTGGCCTGGCAGTGTGGCTGTAGTATGTCTTTCTGTTGCTGTGTAGAATTAACCTATAGCTAAGTCATGATTCCATATTACTTCCCAAAGGCAAAAATGTCTTGTGACATAAATAATTTGCACTAATAGAGCTAGACAAACTTAAAAACAGATTTTAAGAACATGGGAACAGCCCTCTATTTTTAAAACAGTTCGGTGGAAGTTCACCTCCTGAGTGCCTGTGTGCTCCAGCATGAACTGAGATATCAGACCCTTTTTTGGACTTTCTGAAGTGTCTTTTGTTCATCTTTTTGAAAATAGAGTCAGTCCTAATGCTGAAGTTAACATTTATTTTATTCTAATGTAAAACGGTTTGTGAAACAACCCATGGATTATACCCCAGATGTCTTTCCACCTCGTGACATAACTCAGGATTCCCAGTGCATTACTGCATACACAGGAAAAATTCCCAAATCTGTAAAATGAGGAAATAGTCCTAATGCCTAGAGATAGGAATTTGTAAGACTTTAGCATAAGAGAGGATGAAAATCAGAATTTTATTTTATGACAATAGTTAAGCTATTTTTCTCCCCTTAATGAAGATCCAAAGTTTATTAGGGATTTTTTAGAGAATAATAAAAGCAGTAGGAGCTAACATTCACTGAGTGTGCCAAATGCCATTCTAAACATGTTACATATATTCTACTTAATTTTAAATATTGCATTGAATCATAGGTGTTGAACATGCGAAATAAATAAGGACACAGGGATCTACTGACATGCTGCTAGTTATTCTGTGAAGCAGTTTGACAATACAGATCTTCACCTGGCACATTAATTCTAGGGAATTTATTCAAAAGAAATAATTCAGAAGCTGAGAAAATCTAGAGACATTCTAGAGGCTGACATATTATAGTGAAAATTTTGAAAGAGTCTAAATATGCAACAAAATAGTAAGTAAATAATTCTGTGTTAACTTGGAAAAATATAGTCGACTGTAAGATGAAAAAATATGAAGATGGCACAAAACAGTAAAATATATTGTTTTATATATATAAAACTTTATAAATATATAAAGTTAATTAAGATTATAAGTATATAAAAGTATTGAAGAAATTTGAAATAAAGTATTTTTTGAGTGATGAGTATATAGGTAATTTTTTCTTCTTAATATCTTAGTAATATAGTGTTTCACAAAATAGTAACAAAAACCAGAAGATACATGACTGTGTGTGAATATAATCTGTTCTACTCTGTAGTCTCTGTACCTGTATAACAGCATTTGGAAGAAGGAGAAAGAAGTAGCTTATTAAAAACAGTACCCTAATAGATACACCTAAGTATTCTTGAATAAATACACCTCAGTATTCTTGTTAGGTATCTCCCTTCCTATAAAACACCTTGACAGGTAATTGTCTCATAGTTATTTTTTTAACTTTATCCCGAGCAAGCTTCCTGTTTCCTGTGGTTACTCACTGAGAAGCCCATTTCGTGGGTCAGGACCCAGAGGTCAAGATGTCAGCAGTCTTTCCTGAAATTTGGGAGTTTTAGAGATTATGTAATCCCCCTTCTAGTATGGCTTTGTAATTCAGAAATTTTAAGAAAGGTTTGGTTTTAATAAGACCTTATTGCTCTTACCAAATGATTGTTCTAACTGTGTGGGTGATAGTGAAACAAAACTAATGTTTAATTAATTAATATTACATTGATTAGGACATGGTACTGACATCTGTTAGTAATTGTGACTAAGGACATATGTGGGCTTTTTTTTAAGGTGGAATTGTTTCTTGCCTTAGAAGATATGAACATATAATCATAGATATAGACATAGATACAATTTGGCTAGATAGTAATGAATTCACTGAAGACTGGTCAGTATCTGTTTTTACTTAGCATTTCTGTGGAAATAAAATTTCTATGAAATACTTTTGTACCAATATTGCACACTTATTATATATTGCCCTGTAATGTGTGTCTTTTCACATGTGTGCCCTGTCTCCTAAATTAGATCAGGTTTCTTGCATTTATAGGCCCTACTACCTCGGCCAGTATAAAGCACCAACCAGCAACATGTGTGTCGTGATAGCCATTGTGGGATGTGCTTGTCCTTCACCCTCCCTCCTTTATTAGTCATTTGTTACTTAGGGATACAGAGGACTGGGTGCACCGCATTTTACCAAGAATATAGTAGTTAACATGAGACACATAGTCCCTACCCTCGTGGAATTTACATCCTAGTGGAAGACAAAGACATTATATAACTACACTGAAAAAAAGTCTGTTTACCATTTTGATAAATGCTAAAGGGATAAAGTCAGGGTGTTTGCTAAACAAGGCACCGGCCTCTCAGGGAGGCCAGTGAAAGGCTTCCCTCAGGAAAGGCTGCACTGAGGTGGGAAGGGTGAGCAGAAATCAGCTGCAGGGGTCGGAGTCAGGAAGACAACTGTGCGCAGAGAACTGTGCAGAGGAAGTAAGGCTTCTGCCACGATGGGGACACTGAAAGGAGAGGAGCTCGGGGACACAGGGTCTGAGGGGGCGAAGGGCAGAAGCTGAGCCAGGAGGCAGGCGCGGCCAGAGCACTGGGGACCGGGTAGGCCATGGTAAGGATCTCGCTCTTTATTCTGAGTGACAGGAAGCCCCTAGGGTTGGACGCAGGTCAGATCCACGTGTCTCTCACTGTACCATGTAAATTCTCCGTGCTTTTGTGGGTTGTTAGCAGAAGCAGTGACTTTAGGTTGATGAGGCAATAGTTCCGATGTGTCCACAGCCTCCCGGACCATTAACAGCTTAGCTGTGGAGTCACATTTGGGCCCAAATCCCACACTGACCTGATGACTTGGACATGCTGTTAACCTGGCAAAGGCTCTGTTTCAGTCTACAGAGTGGGCACTGTTGTGCCTGCCTCCTGGGATAGTTGTAAAAATTAAATGACGTTAGGTGACTTTTCTGAGTCTGGCACAGAATAAATTCCGCCAAGTTACAATTAACCTTCGTAGGCTTTGGCTTCCATTTGCTCAAATGTGTGCTGGGCTTATAAAATGGCTCATCTGACTGGTGGCCCATAGGGGTGTTACTGAATGCACTCCTGCGGGAGCTCCTGCAGGCAAGGTGCCATCTCAGCCTCCCGGAGAATTGCAGCCGTCCCATCCCGGGGCACCCTCCTTCCAAGCTCTGATCCCCTTCCTTAGTCAGCTAGTGAGTCAGCCTTCCCTGGAGAAAGATGACTCAGCAAACTTACACTACTTGGTTTGACATAAGGTAAAACAGGACAAGGAACAAACATTTCCTGTTTGCCTGGGACCTGGGAGTAGAGAGATGAGCGTAGCTGCCTTCCAGCAACTGTGGTAACTAATGGCAGCCAGCTTTGCTTATATGAGGGAAGGTGGTTTAATTAAGCAAGCTGGTGCACATGTGCGCCATGCACTGTTGCAGGTGGAGGGGACGGCAGCTACCGTTAATTGAAGGCCTGCTCGTTACATGTATGCAAGACACTGTCACACTTGAAGAGGCATCATGGGCTGTGGCTTAAGGCCCCAGCCTTCGGGGCCAGATCACCGCAGAATCAAATCTGCCTCCCACTTACTACCAGAGGAAGTGTGGTGTGGCTGCAGGCAAATCCCAGGCTGCTTTGTGCCACATTTCCTCGTCTGTAAAACAGCTGATCCTATGGCTGTGGGAGTGTTAGTGCAAGGAGTAAGTGAGCTGAATGTATTTAGAATAGTGTTTGGCACGTGGTAAGTTGGTTGTTCCTTAACATTTTATCCTTTAGGAAATCAGGCAACCCACCGTAGATATAAATGCTAATAAACCCATTTTATGGAGGTTAAAACTGAAGCCCGGAGATTGTAGGATTTTGTCCAGGATTGCATAGGTAGTAATGGTGGAAATAAGATTCAAGATCAGATCTGACAGATCCCAAGTTCATGTCATTGCTATAACACCATGCTCTGCCGCTTGGTAGGTCATGCTGCCTGGAATGGGCTTATCAGAGTCACTGGGAAGGTAAGATCAGCATGGACAAGACCCATAAAATGATAATTACAGGTTCATGATTAGGTTTCACACAGCGTGTTTGAGACAGTAAGTGCCATAGGCCCTCAGAGAGAAGCTAAACCAGTTGGGCAGGGTTGATGTGGAGCGTGCATGGAGGCTGACCCCCCGGGGTACGTTAGAACACGACAGCGGCCAAGTATCCACCTCAGAGGACAAGCAGCAGCAGAACAGAGGCATGACAGAGGCCTGGGGGCCGGGGGCAGGCGTTGGTGGCCTGTGCAGAGCCTTCTCTCCTAGGTCACAGCAACAGATGAATCATGTTTGGGGTGGATGGTTTCAGACATGCATATACAGAGCTTGTGTCTAGTTTTATGTGTAACTGACATTATTATCTAGAGTGTGCCAAGTGCTTGATCTTCTGACAGTCTTACCACAACCCTGTGGCTCTGTTGTTACCATCCCCATTGTGCAGATTAGGAAGTAGAGATTCACAGGGTGTTGAATTAGTTACCTCTTGCCACATTAGAAAGTACAAGTCAGAACCCAATACCCTGACACCAGATCTCTTGAATTTTCTACCAAGGAAGAAACCATTCACTTTAAAAGTTTGCATATGTAAGACTTTTTTCATTGTTTGTTGACACATGATTGTTTGAGAATTAATTTTTGCTCTGAATTTTTTCTGTCCTTTTTTTGTGCCAGTAATACTGAATGTAGGATAAAGCATGTCTGGGCATTATCCTGACGTTTCCCTTCATCAAGTAGCTTATGTTTTGTTTTCTTTTATAGTCACCCCTGCTTCAACCCCAGTCCGAGGAGCAGGAGATGGAATGGAAACCGAGGAACCAGCTAAATCTGTTGAAGTTACCTCTGGAGTCCAGCCCATAAAGCCTCATGTCCTTCAGAGTCCACGAAAGAAAGCGGTTCCATCAGAGAGCCCCGGAGTTCTTCAGCTGGGGAGGATTCTCCCTGAAAAAGCAGTGGAAGTTGAAGCTGTGAGAATATTAGTTCCCAGAACTGCTATAACCCATCATGTCCCCAAGAAACATGCGAAGGCTGAGTCTCCAGGACGCCGCCGTAAGGGAGAGTTCCTCGGTCAGTCAGAGGCAGCGGCAGAGCCCAGAAGGGAACTGTTGGAGATAAAGACCTCACTGGAAAAGCTCAGGAACTCTGAAAGGAGGCTGCTACAGGACAAAGAAGGCCTTTCTAACCAGCTCAGAGTGCAGACCGAGGTACGAGCAGCTGTCATAGCCTTGCTGGGGGTGGCCCCCACTTCTGCACCCTCTAAGCCTCTCTGCCCTTGGAATGCCATTCATCATAGCTTGTCGTTCGCTAAAAAACATCCTCTTAAACTTGTTCTCTCTCAGCACCTCTAGCAGAAACAGTTTGTGTTGGGAACTTAATATTCTAAACCTGTGAGGTAGAACTGTGCTGTGCTTTAGACAAGACCACCTGTAAGTTGTAAAGGTGTCACCATTGTAAACTTCCAGACCAAAGCCTGACCAGGTCGGACTTTGAGGTTGTCTAGCTAGCAATCCCTGTTTTAAGGACCCGTAACTGCCAAGTACTCGGAATAAAGACAGTGGTGGTGTAAGTACAGGTGTCTTCTTTGCAGACGGAGCCAGTCTGGGGGGCTCGGCGGTGGCCCTTGAATCTTCACACCTTAGTGCACATTGCCTTCCCCCTTTCCCTGTAGGCCACACGTCTTCCTGCCGTATGATGTATCTCTGACACCATGGTTCGTGGTTCAGGTAGTGCATACAGATTTGTAAACATTTAGAAAATACAGAAAAACAATGAAAATTACCACCTGTTATCATATCCAGCTACAAGTGCATAATTATATATATAGAATTCATTTTTTATGATGAATTTGCATAATACTTTGCATTGTTAGTAACAATGTGAAGAGAATCCTTGGAGATGTCCTGAATGACTTCCTTTGCTGAAATTCTTAAAAGTAAAAATCCTAGGTCACAAAGAAACTAATTTTTAAATGTTGGAAAGCATTTTCTTAGATTACATAAAACATCTGTCATATTTTTTAGCAAAATTTATTGGTTTTTAAATTTTTGCCTTTAAGTGTTGACTGGAAGCAGTCTGTAATTTTTCATGATCATAGTTTGTACTTTTAATAAATAAGAGCCTCAGTTTATAATCACATGAACTATAGATACAGACATATAGGGAGAGAAAGATATGGTCTGTATATATTATGAGACATATATTAAATACCACTTTGATAGACACTTTAGTAATGGAGGTCCAAACTACATGAAACACAGTTTCTCTGCTGTTCATTTTGCTGCATTAAAGTCACTGATGTTATTTTGAGCTTGTTGTTTTGGTCCTCTGTTCTTCTAGGTCAATCGTGAGTTAAAAAAATTATTGGTGGCTTCCGTTGGGAATGATCTTCAGTATCACTTTGAACGTCTAGCCCGTGAGAAAAATCACCTTATTTTAGAAAATGAAGCCTTATGTCAAAACACAGCTCAGCTCTCCGAACAGTTAGAGCGTATGTCAATACAGTGTGATGTATGGAGAAGTAAATTCCTCGCAAGCAGGTATCTTCTATTTAAATAGTATTTAATTTCCTAGTTTTTGCTCTATCAGATTTTTGACATATATACAGGTAAGTAGATTAGAGTGTGTAAATTTCTGACTCAGATTGTCCCAAGTCCTTCACATATTGTTTAAAATGTGGACTGGTAGTTAACACTGATACTTGGGAAATTCTGTGATATGATTCCTTGTTTAATCCCCTCCTCCTTCCAACTTTGGGTCACTGGAGAACAGGATAGGGTGTTACCCATCCATGTTTCCAGTGCTTAGCTGAATGCTTCACACGTGTGTGTAGTAACTATTGATTTAAATTCATTCATGTGGAGATTTCTCACAAAACACCAAAGACTTCCAGGCTATAGCTGAAGAACCACTGATTGTGATGAATACATTTTTTAGGGAAATGTTTATGTCTTAGCATCTGTGATACTTTTAGTAATTGATTATTCTCATAAAGTTCTTAATTTACTTTCTAATTGTGCTAGTACAGGATGTTATTTGGAGAAGTGACTTAGAAATCAAGTTAATTCTCATGGAACAGTTTAAGAGGCAAATCATGCATACGTTCTACAGATTATTGCAATACTAAGTTTTTTTAACATCTTTGTGAATGCTGGTAATATTCTGAGAGCGATAAAATTTAAACTCAACTTTATTGATACTTTAGTTCATTTAACCTTTCAACATCAAAATTGTTTTCATTTTTAGGAATTGGGTGGTTGCTATTACGTGGGACTTCAGTTTTAGTTTTAAGATTTTCAGTTGAAGAAGCATACTTTAAAATTTTGCTCTAGTTCCATCAATACAAAACTGGTTAAATAAACTTTGGTATATACAAATTAAAAGAAAACATGGAACTTCTTTTTTAAAAAAGGGGATGAGATAGCTGTATATATGCTAACATTAAAAAAAAATCACCAAGATAAGAGTATTTGGTGAGAAAAACAGAAAAGTTTGTATTAAATAATGTCTTTTTTATAAATAAAAATGGATATATTTTTTTAAACATATACTTTTATGTTGGTATATATAATTTTTTTCTAGAAAAATTTATAAGAAACTTTATTGGTTACTGGATATACAAGAAGAATGGGGGTGCTGGACAGAAGGAAAAACTTACGTTTCCTTTTATATAAACATTTCTATATTAATATTTTTCTCTAAGGGCAAAGGGGTAATTGAGTAATAGCAAAATAATTCATTTTTGTCTTTCTCAAGTTTTCTGTATTTAAAAAATAATGTTATTTTGTTTCAAATTTGATCATCTAGAGTACTACTGAGATAGGTCCTCAAAGTCACTCTCTAGGAAAGTTAAATGTTTCCTTTGTCATTTTGTAAACAGATAATTTATTTGAATCCCTTTAATGAGTTCTACGTTCATGAAGTTTTAAATGTTTTTCAGTGAAGATGTAAAAACTGAGTAATCTTTATGTAATATGTATTAACTTCCTCGTGCTAGAACTTGTGTGTAAGAGTCTCATCTTTCCCAGGGTGATGGCAGACGAGCTGACCAACTCCAGGGCAGCCCTGCAGCGTCAGAACCGCGATGCCCAAGGCGCCCTCCGAGACCTCCTGAGCGAGCGGTCGCAGCTGCGGCAGGAAATGGGCGCCACGTGCAAGTACGGCCCCTGTTTACTGTCTGAACGGCGTTTGTGTTTATGGTGGTTCCTTAGTGTTTCCACACTGATTGCCTTTTGAGTAGCTTTTTCAAATAGATGCCTGGGGAAGAGAGGAAGACTGAAAAATAAGAAAACATGCTTCTTACAGTATTAATGGGGGAGAGAATTCATTATATCCATAATAGAATGACTCTCCGGATTTAAAAGTCATTTTGGTTTGAGTAGTAGTTTTGTGTAATTTCTAATAGAAGCCAGAAGATGTACCTGTCTTCCCTTTGACATGTCTCTTTTGGGGGACTGTTCTACAGTACTAGAGCCAATAAATTCAACAATTTCAGTGCAATGGACAAAATCCTTAAAAGACACGAAATACCAAAGGGTCCTCAAAACAGATAACTTGAACAGCTCTAACCCAAGAAAAAAAAAACAAATTTACACTCTTCTAGGAAATAAAGAAGAAAGGAACAATTTCCAACTCATTTGATGAGTACAGCATTACTTGACTCCAAAACCAGGCAGACATTATAGGAAAACTATAGACCACAATCTCTCATGAACATAGCTGCAAAATCCCTGCCACAGCTTAGTGAGTTAGATCCAGTGTATAAAAGTCTTATGTATCATTGCCAAGTACTTCTTATCTTAGGAAGTGTAGGTGGGTTTATCATTCAAAACAATTAATGTAACTCACCAAAAAGGAAAGACCTTATAAGTATCTCAGCTGATGCACAAATCAAATCAGTAGTTCTGTGACAACGAGTGTGCTGGTGTATTTCACCTATACTAAGTATGAGAACTGAAGTTCTGTTTAATGATTTCCACATAATAACCTAGCAAATCCGAAGTGTTTTCTCTAGTCTGAATTATTTTGCCAGACCTCCTGATTTATTGATCTCTGAGAGAAGGATATGAGTGAAGGACACTATGTGACTTCAGAAGTACGTGTCACCTCTATTTAGTAGCCCTGGTTTTCGTGTTTTGCCCCCTCCCTGATGCTGGGGCCTGTGTATCCTCTGCAGACTGCTGGAGGAGCTGTTAGCCTCTCTGCGGTGGGGAAGAGAACAGGACCCCTGCCCCAGGCCACAGCCTTACACCACCACAGAACTGGCATCGACAAACCACAGGCTGGCAAAAGCAGTGAATTCTCACCTTCTGGGAGATGTCGGTACCAGAGGTCAAAGAAAGAGCCCATCGGCAGTTGAGTTCTGCAACACTCCAGCAGAAAAAATGGCTGAAACGGTAAAATACTTCTTTCACACGATCTGTGGAACTCCTAAAGCTGTTCTCTTATTGAAAGATGGCACGTTACAGTGGAAATGCTTGGCATCGGGAGTTAGATATGGGATCTAAACCTGAGCCTCATGCCAGTGAGCTTGTGATCTTGCAGAAATTATTTCCTCCTCTGAGCTTTAATTTTCACAAACATTATTACTCTGTTCTTAGGGAGAAAGTTGATTATTTTGAAAGAGGGCCTATTTCTTAGCTGCTGAATCACTGATAATGCTTTTCTTGAGTTCATTTAGATATGAAAACTACCATGTAGAATTTTTAATTTAGTAATCATGAGTAGATAATAGATTACTCCTGTTCTAAGAAATTATGTTAATCCTCACATTAGCCAGGAACGTGACAGTACTGCAGTGGCAGGTGGCGTGGACCGGATCCTGCATCCTGGGTGAATGGGGCTCCTGCAGTTGACCTGTCATCACCGCGGCCTCACAGGCCTGTGATAACAGCCAAGTTCACCTCCTTCACACTGCAGCGTCCCGCTCCTGTGGCCCCACCTCAGGCCCTGGCATCAGCCAGAACTGTTCCACTCTAAGATGAGTGCGGCACCTCACTCCATGGCCTGCGATGGTGACTTTCTGATCACCCTGTCCCTTGAGCACAGTCGCATTTTCCTCCATCTCATCAGCTTGACTGTGGGCTTCTTTTACTGCCCATCGCTTGCCTAGACTCCATTCTCAGGTGCCTTTCTCCCTTATCCTTCTCTAGGACCCTGAAAACCAGTCCTGTGTTAGTCAGCTGTTTGCCTTTGTTTCTATACCCATCAAACTGTTATTCACATTTGGCAGATGACTTTGGGTCCTAATTTTCAGAAGAAAAGGAGGGCAGAGGAAGAAGATTCCCCCAAGGCCTCATTTGCTATCCAGACTCCCACTTGCATGGCAACTAGCCTTACTGGAAATGCATCCCTCCTCCCTCCAGAGCACAGCCCTGGCTTGGCAGGGTGCCCCAAGCCGGCCCGTCTCCCTGGTAGCTCTTCCTTGTCACTTAAGAGCATGCCCAGGTGTCTCCCATCCAAAAAAGAAAACCTTCTCTCCATCCTAAGTTGTCTGGATGTGGCCTTAGCGCCTTCCCTTCACAGCCAAGTCTTGGATAGGCTTGTCCGTACTTGTTTGCACATAATGCCACCCGCTCGCTGGTTCCTGCCATCACTGTCCCTGTAGCCTTCCAGCCCCACTTTGCTCAGAGCCCTTGGAAAGGCCACGGCTGCTTCAGCGCTGTTGTCTCACTTCGTATCAGTCCCCCTCCTTGGTACCGCCAGACCTCTGTGACATCACCCTTTCTTGGCCCTTGTGCTACCTTTCTGAACCCTCAGGAACCTTTTATCCTGCTTTAAATATTGATGTCCTGTAGGAATCTGTTCCCCACACATTTCATCTCCCTTCATTTCTGAAACACCGCACTCTTCCAGCTCTTCACTGCTTCGCTCAGTATTTTGGGGGAGGGGGCATCCTCTTCCCATGTCTCTTTCCCCACACGAGAGAGAGAGAGACTCTCTCTCTCTCTCTCTCTCTCTCTCTCTCTCTCTCTCTCTCTCTCTCTCTCTCCACCCCCCCCCCCATATTCTCTGGGGACCCTCCAGTTCCCACAAGTTTATGCTTGGGACCAACTGAGACATTGTTCCTGAGTTGAAAAGACATTTCCAACTGGAAATCTCTGTAGGCTCATCTCACAGCTAAAAATAAAAGCACCTCTTTTCTCCTCACCTTTGTATTTGTATCCTCCCCTCCCCCCAAAAGAAAAGAAAAAAACAAA
Organism: Smutsia gigantea; assembly: GCA_032199065.1. NCBI lineage: Eukaryota > Metazoa > Chordata > Mammalia > Pholidota > Manidae > Smutsia > Smutsia gigantea. The sequence continues at coordinate 32,406 of JAVSCE010003507.1, read as the reverse complement.
AAGAACCTGCTTCTTCAATTCTCCTCATCCTATACCTGCTATATATGGGTACCTACGTAAGGATTCCACCAAATAATGCATATAAAGACCATAGCAGATGCTTAGAGGCATTTCTCAATAAATTGTAGCTATCACTGTTATCATTCCTTCAGCCCTCTCACCCTGTTGGTTTTACAGACCCTATCAGTTCCTTCTCATTTATCTGCTCTCTTGAGTTCGGATGCCTGGCCTGCAGCCTCCACTGTTGAAGCAGCTGCCTCACCAGCCTCTTGCCTCACCTCCTACCTGCCCCAAGGCTGGCCTCTGCTGCCAGAGCATTTTCCCAAACACCAAACCAAAGTCAAACGTAGATCCAGTCACCCTGGTACTCGTGGTCAAACTGCTCCCAGTTCCCCTTGTTACTGAACCTGGGTTTTCATAAGGCTTTTCATAATCCTTATTCCATCTTCCAAAGGGTCATTTCCTAGGTGTGTCCACCCACTGCTCATCCCATCCTAGGAGCTTAACCACTCTTCATCCCACAGGCTGGCCACCGCGTCTCAGGCCTCCATGCACTTTCCCTCCTGCCTAGACCATCTGCTGCACCTCTGCCCTCACAGGTCAGGCCTCCCTCAGCCTCACTGGCAGGCTTAGGTGCGCCTCTCTGCGGGCGGTTGCTGCCCTCCATGCACGTGTGTGGTATGCTCTGTAACGAGTGAGTCATGACTGATCGCCCATCTCGCCCAAACTAAGTTCCTGAAGGACAGGTGATGGTTTATGTTTCCTCAAGGTCTGGCATGATCCTTTGTACATCATAGGTGCTGTTTACTGAGTGAATCAGTACCTAAAACTGAAGTCCTCATTTTTACCCTTTTTGCTCTCCTTTCTGTTGTCTTTGTTGGGAAATTGTATCACCAATCCCTCGGTTGCTGCCAGTAGCGTCTGGTATAGTTGACTGCTCCACTCTTTCTGCACACACTCTCCGCCCCTCGTGTGACCACACACCCTGGCTTTTCTCTGGACATTCTGTTGTACTGGGCAGTGTTGCGTATCCTCAGGACTTGGTCCAAACGCCCTCCTCCTAATATTTTATCCAGCAAGTTCTGTTACCAAAACTGACCGTCCTGCTTCGTTAGTGTCTCCTGAACCTTCCAACCCCATTCCATCAAGGTCATCATTTCTTAGTTAGGTTATTGAGTGAACTCCCTTTCTTTGTTCTTCTCATGTCTGCTTTCATGCCCACCCTTTCCTCCATCTTCCAGCTGCATATAGAGGGATTTCTTTGAAAGGCACCCTCTTTGATGTCCATCCCCACCACCTTCAGGCTGAAGTCCAGAAATCTAACTATACTGATATCTCAGTCTCCTTTTACTGAATTCCTTTGGTATTTTGTTTCTCTACCTCTAAAAATACATAATGTCATAACATATAGAGTATTTAGGTACTTTTCTTATTTTCCCTTCCCAGTTTATGAGCAACTTTAGGGTCAGCCCTCTTTGCTTGCCCACTAGCACCTAACCAAGGTCCATAAAAATAGAAGGATCTCAAAAACTGAATAAAAAAAGCAGTGATCCAGCTGAAAAATAGAGGTCCTGAAATAGAATGGTGGCTCTTAAATGATGCCAGACATTCTTAATTTAGTTATAACTCTTTGGTGACTTAGAAGGAAAAAATATTGTGGACAATTGAGAGCAAGGGAAACAGGCATATCCAGCCATTTCAAAAAGCTTTTTAATAAGCCTTATATAAGAAAGAGAAAGCTGTTTGCCCTGCCCTGCTTTTCACAGTAGACCTCCAATTGCAGTGCCTGCCTCCTTTGCACCATAACCCAACTTCATCATCTGATGTTGGTCAGGAGAATAGGAGCGTGAGAAACAGGAGCTATGAGCCAGACGTGCTGTGCTTGCCCTTACCTGGAAATTATTTTCAGCCCAGGGGGCCTTCTTATTGTGGGTCTCAGTAAAGGAAACAGAGTAAGAAGAGTCAGAGCAGAAGAATTAGGAGAATGCAGTGCCCATGAAAACAGAAACAAGAACATGATTGTCAGAATAAGACACTGGGTCTAAGTGAGAAGAACAGAAATAAAAAGCTGTGGATTTTACAAGTAAATGATCATAGAGTTTGAAATAGAAACACAGTAGACAAGTAAAGGCAGAATCCTGACTCCAGGCAATTGAATGACAGCTTGAGGGAGGAAGGTGGCCTCCACTTCCTATGGTTGGCATGACCTGAGGTAGAATGGATACAACCTTATTTTCTTACATGTCCACAGGCTTTTTGTCAGTATCTGGAAGAGAACATTAGTTTCCTCTTGTTTAAAGATAGGTGACCTAGGTGATGTAATAAGACATCATGGTTACATTGAGAGCTTTTTGAGAAAAGGGGTAGGTTCTCTCATCAGTCAAGCTCATCATTCCCATGGTATGTTTTATGGCAGTTATATATTAAGAGGTAGGACTTTATAGGTAATTACACAGCCATAAAAACAGGGGCTTTTACAGTCCCTACTGCACACATCTGACATTACTTCTTCTTTTCTTAGGTCCTACACATTTTGGATCCAGTTACCTGTACAGAAAGCTCACCTGATAATCCATTTTCTGAGTCTTCACCAACCACTTTACTTGCTACAAAGAAAAATATTGGACGATTTCATCCGTATACTAGATATGAAAATATAACTTTCAATTGCTGCAATCGCTGCCAGGGAGAACTCACTGCCCTTTAACCCTCACTCGGTGGCAGTGTGCCACTGGCACTCGCTTATTACCCAAGAGTCATGACTGGGGAGCTGGGGTTCTTATGATGCTAGAAGTAATATCAATTTCTACTTAAATAATATATATCCCCAAAGGTTTTTCATGTACTGAACTACAGATTACTCTTTCTTAATAAATATCTCAGGGTAAGAAAACAATGTCACTGTGTAGATGTATTAAAGTAGAGAATGCTTTCTAGGCATTATAAGAAGCTTTCCCTCAAGGACCCTAAAAGAAAAGGATTCTGTACCATTCTTTTAGGCCTGAAGCTAGTACTTACTGTGCTGTTGTGCTGTGCATTTTATAGGAGCAGATTTAACTTCAGTAGTTCAAAGCAAGGATGGGCAGACTGGTCGTCGGTCACATGCAGCCACAGCCATTCATTAACTGTTGTAAATGGTGGTTTTTTTGCACTCCAGCAGCAGAGCTGAGTAGCTGGGGTTAAACAGGGTTTGTATGGGGTGCAAAGTCTAAAACATCTGCTCTCTGGCCCTCTACAGCAAGCATCCTGACCCTGTAGGACTGATGAGGAGGGGGGTGTCCTTTCCCTTTTGGTAGTTCTGGGCTATCCAGGCAGCTTCAGGAATACTGTGGGGGAAGGGCTAACATTTTAAAACTACATGCTGCATGATAGGAAAATTTAAAATATTTCACAGCCACATTAACAAGTGCTTTAGCAAAAGCTAAAGCTGTTCTCCTGCTGGTTTTCTGCAGGGGCTTGATTGCACATTTTGAATGGATGCAATTTGACATATAAAAGAAACAGAGTCTAACAATGTATTGAGTTCGTTTTGGCAAATGGAACACAATAACAATATTCAACTTGGTATTTGTAAAATGTGGTAGAAAGGAGGGTCTTTGTAGAACATTGTACATACTCAATGAAAAAATGCAATCTGTCAGTTAATTTATATTATGTAACATATTATTGTTTATGATGGACCTTAAAAAAACACCTTTTACGGCCTTTAAAATACTTACAAAATGTTTATACCAAATTGTACCAATTAATTGCAGAAATGCCTATCAACAGAGAAATCTTCCAAAGACAAATCTGGTCAAATAACATTTTAATGTTATTAGTGATAGTTTTTCTCTGATTCATCTGAGTTACAGTCTCAAATGGCAGTAAATTTCTCTACCTTCTTTATTGTGAACAGTGATTCTCCCAGAATGATGTGCTTCAGGCAGAGCCCTTGTCCGCCTTACACTATTTACTACATGTGGCTCTTCGGCCTTTCCCTTAGGGCTGCTCACTGTGAATAGAGGAAAAGCTTCATGACACTGGACTGAGCAATGATTTCTTGGACAGGATGCCAGGAGCCCAGGCAACAAAATACAAAATAGATAAATGAACTTCATCAAAATTAAAGCTTTTGTGCATCAGAAGTCACTATCAACAGAGTGAAAAGGTAACCCACAGAATGGGAGAATATATTTGCAAGCCATATATCTGATAATGGTCTAGAGTCCAAAATAAATAAAGAATTACAAATCAATAACCAGAAAACAACCCAATTAAAAAATGGGCAAAGGACGTGAATAGACATTTCCTAAAATATATGTATATACGGTTGGCCAAAAGCCCATAAAAAGATGTTCATCACTAATTAGGGAAATGTCAGTCAGTGTCACCTCACTCGCATCAGAATGCTTGTTGTCAGAAAAGCAGAGTAATGAGAGTTGGCAAGAAAGTGGAGAAAATGGAGCCCTTGTGCACTGCTGCTGGGTTTGCAAAAGTACAGCTACCTTAAAAATTGGGACAGACAACTACCATAAGATCAACAATTCCACTCCTAGGTAGACACCCGAAAAGAACTGAAGCAAGGACTCTAGCTGCTGAACAAGGTGTTTGTATACCAGCATTCACAGCAGCATTCCTCCCAGGAGCCCAAAGGTGGAAGTAACACGGTGTCCTTCGATGGATGGATGGGTAAGCAAATGTGGTATATACATGCAATGGAGCATTCTTTACCCTTGAAAGGGAACAAAAATAGGACAGATGCAGCATAAATGAGCCTTTAAAATGTTACACTATGCGAAGTAAGTCAAAAACAAAAGGACAATTATTGTAGGATTCTGCTTACATGAAATACCTGAAATAATGAAATCATAGAGACAAGGTAAAATAGTGGTTACCAGGGATTAAGGGAAGGCAGAATGGGAAGTTCTAAAATGGTGATGGTTGTACAATGTGAATGTATTTAATGCCACCAAATTATACATTTAAAAATGGTAAATCTTACATATATTTTACTACAGAAGAAAATAACTTTTAATTGTACCTACATTCTTATAACTACAAGCTAGTGGCACATGTTTGCAGTTGTTGAGATGGGTCAATACAACAACTCATAATGATAACGGCTAACTAAACTAAACACAAAAGGGACAGAGAGCTCTCAAATCAGCAACCTAACATCATACTTACGGGGCAAGAAAAAGAAGAGCAAACTAAACCCAAAGCCAGCGGAAGGAAGGAAACAGAACAGAGATGAAGTCAGGACTATAAAAACAATAGAGTATCAAGGAAACCAAAAGTTGGTTCTTTAAAGAGATCCACATGATTGACAAACCTGTAGCCAGACTGGCTCAGAAGAAAAGATGCAGATAACTAAGAAAGGAAAGCGGGGACATTATTACCAACCTCATACAATAAAAAGGGAGCAACTATACACCAGCAGACTCAATGAACTAGATGGAACGGACAGATTCTTTAGAAACAAACACAAATTATCAAAGCTGCTGCAAGAAGAAGCAAACTAAATAGGCCTGTCACAAGTAAAGAGATTAAATCAGTAATCAAAAATCTCCCAATACCAAGACTGAATCCTAATGTAAGCCATGCACATTGGAGAATGTCAGTGTAAACTCACTGATTCTAAGATTTACCACTTTGTGAGGGGTGTTGATAGCAGGGAATTTCTTGGGGAGGGGGTAGCAGAAGATAATGGGAATTCTCTGCACTTTCTCTTTAGTTTTGCTGTGAACCTAAAAGTGCTCTGAAAAATAAAGTCAGTAATAAAAAAAAAAATCATCCCAAAAATCCAGGACCGAATGGTTTCACGGGTGAATTCTACCAACTATTTAAAGAAGAATTAATACCAATCTTCAATCTCTTGCAAAAAATAAAATAAAAGAGGTGGGAACAGGGAGTGCTAACTCGTCTCTGAGACCAAAACCAAGACCCCACCAGAAGAGCACTGCAGGGCAGCATCTCAGGAGTTTCGGTGAAGAAGCCTCGACAAGAACTGGCAAACTGAACACAACAGCATCATGAAGGGACTGCACACCATGATGGAGTGGTGGCGTCTCAGAAAGGAAAGGGTGGTTCAGTGTAGGAACCAACCAGTGTAAAACATCACAGCAGTGGAACAAAGGAGAAAAGCCACATGATCATGTCACTTGATGCAGAAAGGGCATTTGATAAAACCCACCACCCTTTCGTGGTAAAAACACTCAGAAAACTCGGAATAGAGCAGGCTAAGCAGAACAGAGGACTAAGAAGAGCTTCCTCAAGTCACAAGGGGCATTTAGGACAACATGCAGCCACCTTCACAGTGGTGAAAGACTAGAAGCTTTCCTCCGCAGACAAGAAAAGACACCCACTTTCACCACCACTATTCCACATTACACTGGAAGTTCCAGGCAGAGTCATCAGCCAAAGAAAGAAAAGCACCCAGTTTGGAAAGGAGTAAGTGAAACTCACTCTTCACAGATGATATCCTATATAGAGAAAATTCTGAAGCATACACAGGAAAATCTGGCATTAGCAAATTCAACAAAATTGCACGGTACATATCCATGCACAGAAATCATTTGTGTTTTGAGTACAAGTCAAAAAGGAAATTAAGAAAATCCCATTTGCAGTAGAATCCAAAAGAATAAAATATCTATAATAAATTTAACCAAGGAGGTAAAAGACTTCTACACTGAAAACTACAAAACAATGCTGACTAAATGAAGACATTCTGTGTTTGCGGACTGGAAGGCAATATTTTTAAGATGGCAGTGAAAGCAACCAACAGATTCACTACAATCCCTGTCAAAATTCCAACAGCCTTTTTTGTAAAAATGTCAAATATTTAAATGCCCAATTGGTTCGTATTCAGAAAACTAAACAAAACAAAACTAGTTACAATGAAATGTTAAATGGCCTGTTTTATGCTCAAAATGCTACAAGAAGTTGACACACGACTGAATGGTTCTCTGTTTTCTAATTTAGGGTCAAGTAATTAAGGTACAAATACCCAGTGAGAAGAAGCTTGTCTTCTGAAGCTTAAACAGAACTCAAGTAGTGATCTCATACTCCATCACATTATGTGTCCACCTCTGTCCTCCACTCCTTAAGTGCCCTTCCCAGATCAAGCGTACTGTTCCTCCACACATCGGATTCCTGTGTAGTCTTACATCTCTCAAATGTCCACCAAGGCAGTAAGCTTTACAATGTGACTCAGAGGAAGGCCTTTGCAATCACAGATTGGGATCTGTGAGTGAACTGCTCTCACCTACATACACTTCAGTTTCCTCACCTGCAAAACAAGACCAGTAGGGTTTTGTAAGGATTATACCAAGGATCTGTGTAAAGCATTTACAGTAATAACCAGACATGTCGTAAGCGTGCTGTAAGAGCTGGCTCATTTTGTGACATACTTACAAAAGTATGTGTAATTGTTACTTTTTTTTTTAAAGAACGCCTACAGGAAGGCCGACCATACTGCTCACCTTGCCAGAGCCACTCAAATTCAAAGTTGACGTAAAATGACTCCGAATGAGGCCCTGTGCCGGGCGTGTCTGAGTCCTTCCTCCTGCCCTATGAAACATTCTCGGCAAGTTTTAGTGATAATAGTGACTCAGAGTGGAAATCTGTTCCTTGTGTTCTTTCTGGCTAGTATTGTTAAAATTATTGAGAAGAAAAGGAATGTAGAATGCATTTGTTTTTCCAGTGTGTTGCGTGGACTAAGAATAGCATAATACATTATGACACTGCGAGAGAAGAAATTTATTTGTTCTAGTATTAAAGAAAAGATAAATCCACTATCAACATCACCAAAAGATAAATACCATTTCCATAAGTTAGAATATGACCAAAGTACATGGATCATAAGAATGACATCCAACATTTTGAGCATGGCAGCATCCAAAAATAGACACCTTCAGTTGTAATGATCAGTAAAACGAAAAGGCTTAGCTTCCGACATATACAGGTGGTTCTGAAACTGTTTACAGCGCTTTGCTTCCAGTCGGAGCTGTCTAGTTCTTTCTCTGACAGCGTGTTGCTCTGCTAGTTTCTCTATCCGTTTCCTTCTTAGCCATCTGTAGAAAGACACATAATCAGATCTGGTGACTAGGAACCTGAACACACTCTTCATGCTGTCAGGCTATTCCTTCACACTATTAAAGGAGACTGAATCTCTTTACCATGAAATGCTGCACTCACAGCACAGATCATTCAAGTATGAACTGAAGAGGGCCAGGCCTCTCCCTACAGCCACACACACTGGCACAGTCACATGTGGAACCAAATGTTTGAAACTAACTAAAATAATTGGTTTTAGGCACAATATTTTACCTGTGATGTAAGTCCTATCCTTTTTTTAAAATAAAGTTTTCTAAAAAAATAAGTAATTGACAGATTCCAAATAACTTATTTTTTGCAAATAGCTATATTCTAAAACGTTACTTAACCAGGCTAAGAATACAAGCATGCCGAAGTGTTCTTCACTTTTCTTGGTAAGGAAATTAGAGAGCTCTTGCTTTTTGGTGCATAAAAGAGTTCTTCCTTAAATCAGAAAAATAAGCCTAAGCATAAAAATCATCAAAAAGGTGAAGGAAGAATCCACATCCTAACAAGTTTAAGTCTATAAAGTTTGATTATGTATATAACATCAAAAATAAATGTGCACAGACATATCTGGTATGAATGTGTGTGTGTGTAATTTTTCAGAAATAAAACTAAACAACTAAATTAACTATTAAAATAAAATAGACTTAAGAAACATCATGACCCAATGTTGTGGTCCTGAATTAGATACTAATTTGAGCAAATTAACTGTAGTCTTTAAGGGGTCAACTGGGGAAATTGGTTTGGGGCTGCATATCAGATGAAATCACTAATGATCATAAGCAGACTGTAGAACAATATTACAGGATGAGCTCAATTAAAAATTTTAAGTTGTAAATACAGGTACAGAGAAATATCTAGAAGATATGTACTAAGGTGCTAACAAATGATTTATGAGTGATAAAAAATTTTCCACCTCCATTTCTACATTGCACATTTACTGCTCTATAATAATAAAAGATTGTATATTTCTTTCTTAAAAAAAGAAAGAGGCAAAGAAACAAAAAAAAAATAGCAAAAAAGAAAAGAACTGGACTCAATATTTACTGCCCCTCCCAAGGTTTGCTGACCAATCATGAAGCCAGGTCTGTTTCCTCAGAATTAACCAGGTAGTGCACAGTCTCACTGAAGTGACGGACAAGAGATTGAGTTTGCCTTAAATTACCAAAATATGCCCAAATTTCTTTTTCATTTAGTCTATACAGATGTTCCTCTTCACCCTGACTGCATTTCTTTAAAGAAAAACATTTCTTAGTAAGTATGACTCTTGATGCAGGTTTTCTGAGGACTCTGTCAGAGAAGCTGCAGCCAGTCTTTGGCCCACTTCCCTAAGGAATGCCTGAATGCATGGTAAGCTATCAAAATCATCACACTGGTGCCATAAGAAACAATTTTAGTATTGAACATATCTTGAATGATACACATACAATGCAAAGTATTACCATAAAGCTTTAAGTTTCTCACACATTTTTAAAAGTGTGGATTTAAAATTGAGTAGGGATGGAATATAAGAAACAAATGCCCGGGGGGTTTATTCCAAGCATTACGGACTCTGGCTACTGAAATGCCCCGCCTCCGGCTTACTGTTTAAATGCCCTGTCACGGCCTTCTGTCCCCTTCAGAAGGAACAGGCACTCCTCTTGCTTCCGTAGCTCTTCTGCCTTTCTTTCTTTCAACTGCTCCTCATGCTTTTTTTTAAGCCACAGTAGAAATGCTTGTTGTGGATCTCTGTTTTCCTGCTGGTCACAAAAACAAGTTTTGCTTAATTCAAATAAACCAAAACTACTTTTTAAGGCCCTGCCTATAGGACCCTACAAAAATACATGTCCTACACGCTGATTTTTCATTTTTTAATTCAGTTTCAACTTTAATTCTCATCATAATGCCAGCCTCATTACCTGCACTCCTAGCCTCCAAGCCAGACAGATCACCTTTGAATCAGCAACACTGATCACGCTGTCAGAACATCCACACCGGACTCGCCGTGATGTGGCTGCTCAAGTCTCATTCAGGTTGTCAACGAGCAAAGGCCTGACCGCAGTGATTAGCGAACTTTTCAAAGTTGAGCCCTTTGCCAAAGTAATTTTGCACAGTGACAAAAATACCTAAAACAGGGTGATAAAACAGGGGGAGAGAGTGCGTGGAGTTGAAGCCTTTGTAGCAACTCCTGAGGCTCCACAGAATACAGTTTGAGAACCAACAACCTGACGCTTGTTCATTTCTCCTTTCTTTTAAATTCTACCTTTCTTCTTAAGTTTTAAGAGCATTTAACTGCCAAGCCCATCTCCAAACTGTACATTACTATTATGCAGGGTAGTCATAGGATCTTCAACTATAGGAATTTTTTTTAAGGAGAATAGCCTAGTTTTTACTTAACGAGGATTTTGTCATAAGTAAAAATTAGGGGGAGTAGTAGCATATTGTATGGTTCCTCCAGCTTCATGATGGATACTATCTTCAGGGAGTTTTCAAAAGTTGAAAGAGTTGTTATCTGGGAGTATAAAGAGAGCACAAAGGGACAGATTTGATCTGGGGCTCTTTAGCCTTGGGAAAACCATGGCTCATCACATGGACGCCTGGCTAGAACACTGAAGGAAAGCATGTACTCATTTAACATTTTCCCCTTATGTGAGCTCTGACAGAAAAGATTACCTCTTACATCTTGCATTTTCCTTCATCTGTAACCCACATTGCCAAGGATGTTCAGTTTATATAATTTACGTAACTCAGGATCTTTGATTATAATGCTGAACTTTATAACAAGGGCTCATGGACCTAAAGGATCTCTGCTGAACACTTTAAAGTCTGGGAATGGATGGAGGGAACTAAAAAGCAATCAAATTATAGTCCAAAAGCATCAAGGATTTGGGGTGAATAGGACAGATGAGTATCTCTGCTCATTCATTTACTCAGCAGATATTCACAGAGTATCTACCACACAGGGTATGCACAGGCAGTAAGTGCTGGGTTGCATCAAGGGAATAAACAAGGCTCCCTCTCCCATACCTTCTGTGTCTGCTTTGTACAATACAGTGGCTACCAGTCACATGTGGCTACTTAATACAATTTAAGCCTCAGTGTCTCAGTCATGCCAGCTATACCTCAAGCGCTTAATACTGTGGCTAGTGGTACTTCCCTGGACAGAGCAAGCAGGTAGAAAACCTTTCCATCACCACAGGAAGTTGTATTGGGCAGTGCCAGTCTAGACAAGATGAAAATAGATGGCTGGCTGGCTGGTAAGGAGGGAGTAATAACAGGAGGTGAGGAGGAAGGGTGAGATTTAGGGAGGAAGCAAGGGAGCAGGTTGTGGGGTATCTGGAGAGACCTCAAGCAGTGGTAACAGGAAGAGCAAAGGATACAAGGAGGGACCGTGTTTGGCATGTTCAACAAAAAGCGAAGAAGCAGAAAGGCAGCTGGAGGTGGAGGTGGAAAAGTAACAGGGACCAGAGATGCAGGTTATGATAGGAATTCTGGACTTTCTTTTGAGATGAGGTTTCTAGTTCTGAGTGAGGCATCCACTCTCCATTTCAGAAGGATCATTCCGGGTACATGGAAAATAGGCTGGGGCCAGTCATCAGGTTTCTGCAACACCTCAGGCAACAGCTGACGGCTTGGCCTAGGGCTGGGGGATTCTCAGCAGACTGAAGATACAACCAACAGAATTTGCTCATAGACCATATGTGGGGTTTATGTCATGCTTTAAATAATTGTTCTTTAATTTTTTCAGGATTTCTTTCTATGGTTTTCTAAACCCAACCATGTAAAATCAGACATTTCTCATTACAAAAAAGGAAATAAAAACAAAAGGAAAAGAGTAACGCAGTGATTTCTTAAAGAGCTAGTTTTTATAATGCATGAAGACTTCCCACATGTCAAAAAAATGGACCAATATTCCTAACAAAAAAGCTGGCAAAGCGTTTCCTATGAAAAGAAAATTCAAACAACTCAGATGCTCAATCTCAGAATCCTATAATTAAACAACATCTCATACGTATGAGTAAAGGTGAACACATTTGAAAGCACACGTCTCACAGGGTGTGGGGTACAGCCCCCCTCCTGTAATGCTCCTTAGAGGGCCAAGTGGCTGTCCGTGGGAAGCAACTGACAATTGCTGTCAAAAGGAATATGGAGCAACTCTACCTCATACAATGTACCTCCATTTAAATTTTTACATTTGCAAATGAACATACAACTGCAACACTGTTTGTAATACCAAAAGATTAGAAAAGTTTCTCAATGTTAATCAACAGGACTGATCAAATAAATTGTGATCTATGCATACAAAAGAAAACTGTAATTAGAAAGCCCCATCTACATACTAATATGGAATGGTATCTAAGGTGTGTTCAGTGAAAAGTCAAGGAACACATCAATGTATGTGTATGAGTCTATATACATAGACATACGTGTTTATATATACATAGAAAATACTCTTGGGAAGAAGCACAAAAAAATGGTAACACTGGTTGTTACTGGAAAAGGAGGATTATAGGCTGGGAAATTAGGTGAGGGAAAGAATTCTTTGAACCTTTTGACTTTTGAACTATACATTTGTATTCTGTTCTAAAAAAATACTGAATATTTTTTAAATGATGCTTGCAGGGTTATATTATTTTTTAAAGTTTTAATTTAAAATGATGAGAATAACCTCAGATTAATAAAAAAGAGGGAGGGAAGGGCACATAATCACAGCCCCTTCTCTTCCCCCAGAGGATCAGAATCTCATTTCTATTACTATTACATTTAGTACAGTAAAGGTTTAAGAATATATGTTGTTAAAATGTAAGGTCAATTGAAGCAGGATTAAAAGGGCTATTGGTGAAATCTGCACAGGTTAACAGCAAATTACTGCCCACAGCAGGGAGAAGCAAAGTAAAAGGAAATTATAAGGAAATAGAAAAACAGAAAAATGTTAAAAGATCAATATAAATCAAATATAATTACTAATGGATTAAGCTCTCTGATTAAAATAGTCTTCGGCATCCACCCTGACGAAATGATCGGTCTCAGACTCCGTCGCCCACTCTGACCAACGATAAGACCAGACAAAATGTATTTGGCAGCTGTGATTTGCTGAGAGAAAGAAAAATACATGAAAGAAGCCCCAGGTTCGCCCTGACTCTCTACCTGGTGGCATTTGCCTGACCAAAAGGCACAGAGCAGCCGAATGGACATAAACAAGACCAACTACCTGCTGCCTAAAGAGACTAACTTATGCTTGGAGGACACACTCAGACTGAAAGTAAACAGATGAAAAAAGCTATTCCATGCAGACAGAAACCAAAACAAAGCAGAGGTAGCTATACATCAGACAAAAAATAAGTAAGTAAACCCCCAAACAAAAATTTACCTCTGTTAACAAGAGATAATAAGATCACTATATAATGATAAAGGGGCCAACTCATTAAAAGTTACAATATAACAACTGTAAATACTTATGCACCAATATTGGAACACCTAAATATATAAAGTAACTATAACATCTAAAAGGAGAAGTATACAAAATAAAATAATAGTGGAGGACTTCAATACCCCACTTTCAACAATGGATAGAGCACTCAGACAGAAAGCCAATAAGGGAACATTGGATTTAGACTTCATATTAGATCAGATAGACCTAACAGACATCTACAGAACACTCCATCCAACAGCAGCAATATAGACATTCTCCTCAAGCACACATGAGACATTATCCAGGGTGCATCACATACTGGGCCACAAAACAAGTCAATAAATTTAAGAAGACTGAAATCATATCAAGCATCTTTTCCAACCACAATGGTATGAAACTAGAAATCGACTGCAAGAGGAAAACTGGAAAATTCACAAATATGTGGAGATTAAACAACATGCACCTAAACAATGGGTTAGGGAACAAATAAAATAGGAAATCAAAAAATATCTTGAGACAAATGAAAATGGAAACACAACATACCAAAACTTATGTAGGGACACAGCAAAAGCAGTTCTAAGAGGGAAGTGCAGAGCAATAAATGCCTACATTAAGAAAAAAGTAAGATTGCAAGAAAAAAAACTTATCTACACTTCAAGGAACTAGAAAAAGAACAAACTAGCCAAAAGTTAGTAGAAGAAAGGAAATAACAAAGATCAGAGTGGAAATAGAAAAAATAGAGACTAAAAAGACAATAGAAAAGATCAAACTAATGGCTGATTTTTTGAAAAGATAAAATGGATGAACCTTTAGCTAGACTTACCAAAAATAACAGAAAAGAGGACTCAGATTAGTAAAATTATAAATGAAAGAAGACATTACAACTGGTATCACAGAAACACAAAGATCATAAGAGACTACTGTGAATGATCACACACCAATAGACTGGACAACCTAGAAGAAATGTTAAGTTCTTACTTACTTCAACACTGGGTCAGGAAGGAAAAGAAAATGTGAACAGATTACTAGTAAGAACATTAAGTCAGTAATCAAAAACCTCCCAACAAACACAAGCCCAGGACCAGATGGCTTCCCTGGTGAACCCTACCAAACAGAGTTAATGCCCGTGCACGCAGAAGCCAGTCAACCAGCTGCCCTGTTACACTACCACCCAGCTTCACTGCAGATGACATTCACAAAAGTTCTTCAGGATACTATTCCCTCATGATAGAATTTTTCATTAAACTTAAATTTGAGATAGGCTTGAAATATAGGAAAAAATATAAATTCCAGAGGGAAATATATAACCATGATATGTTCTAATATAAAAAATTTTTGAATTTTGCTCAATATGGCTCATGTTTATAGAGTTCAAAGCTTCTATTCATTACACGTTTATGATTTATTACATTAGATATACAAATATCCAATAAAAATACTGCATCAGGCTGAACATCCTGAGGCCTGAAGGTCCATCGTGCCTGAGAAGCTACCAGCAGTGTGGTCACAGCTGTGCTCTGTGTTCTTGGTCACTCGCTGAAAAATGAGCTCCTCCTGTCTTCTGTACTCTTAAACATCTCAGCAACATGCTGTGCTTCACCCCTACCCAATCCCAATTTCCCTCCCTCTCTCAAACAGTTTTTCTAGTTTGTTCTAATTCCCTCTGAGCAATATAAAAACTCACAAACACACCCCCATTCACCCAAGCCACTGAAAGGGCCCTGGCCCTAAACCTCCTGTCTTACCAAACCCTGATTCTCCCCCAAGACACAGCTCTCCTTTCTCAAACAGAACCGCATTATCTGCCATACTTCAAATACTTAAGAGGTCACGCAAAGAAGTTAATATACTCTTTCATATACTTTGAGAACTCTATACCTCTCTTTTTTCTAAGTACAGCCACATTTCTCTGATATTTACAACATTTGGCTTTATTGATTTAACCATCTCCGGTCACTCCTGGCTCAGTGTTCCCCTTCATCCTAATCCCAAGTAACATCTATAACTACACAGATGAGTCGGTCAACATCCAACCTCACGGATTTTTTATTTTCTCATTTTCTGTGACTTTCTCCACTGCAGGTGCTACCCACCCCTACAGCCATGTCCACATCCCACAAGCTACTCCATTTTTGAAATCATTAACCTCACTCATACTTCCAGTCTCAACCTGTCTACTAAACGCCAGACACATTCTCCAGTCAATCTTCAACATCTTCCCTTGGATGTTTTATAGGGACCTCACACTCAGCAAGTAAAAAACTGAAATAATTTCCCCCAAATCAGTAATATTTTCCCCTACTGCTCCATCATCCACCAAGTTGCTCAGAAGAAAAACCTGGTGAATTCTCTTTATAGCTCATTTTCCCTCACACACATCTAATTAATTATGAAATTCCTTCAGTTAATACTCCAAAACATATCTCATATTTCTCCCTTCCCTCACTCTGTAATCCTTCCCTCCCTCCATCTCTCTCACTTATACTGTTACAATCAAAGCCCGAGTCACTGTTATGTCTCACCCAGACAACTACATCTGCTTTCTAACTGCTTTCCTTGTATCCGCTCTTGCCCCTCCAGTCCGTTCACAGCATGGCGGTCAGAGTGATCTGGAAATGCATGTCTAATGGGTTGCTTCTCTGTCTGGAGAATTTCAAAGGCTCCTCATAACAGGTTTATTTACAAAATCATTATAGACTACTCCAACATACCATGTGATCTGATTCCTGCCCACTTTCCAGATCCCTTCACACTAACCAAATGATTTCCTATCTCAGGGCATTCTCACATGTGCTCCTAGCCTGCAACAATTCCTCTCTTTCTTGGCCAAATTTCTACTCATACTTTCAGTGATTCAGAAAAATCTTTCCTGAACTACCAATATATGTTTATTTACCTTATTATGATCTCTCATAGCTAGTTTTCTTTCATAGCATTCATCACTACTCATAGTTCCTAATTTATTTATTTTTTCAATGCCTAGCAGATGAGCTCTATAAAACAAAGACAGCCTATTTTGCTCAGGAGTATATTCCCATACATGGAACAGCATCTGTCATATAGAAGCAGTCAAAAAATATTTATTGAATACATGAAAAGTTTTTAATTGGCATTTCTTTGATTCTACCAAATGTGCCTTTTTTCCCATATACTATGACCATCTGTATTTGTCCATATGTGACCTAGTCATATCTCTTGCCTATTTTTTTCAATTGGAAAATTCAAAGGTTTTGTTTCAATGAAATAAATACTAATAGTAACACTAACAATTATGATACTTTAAAAAACCATGATCAGCTTTTAATGGAAATTACATTAAATATAAAGATAAATTTGGAGGAACCCAAATCTTTATATTTAGCCTATCCATCAGGAATATCATATTTGTTTTCATTTACCAAAGTCATCTTTTCAGTCCTTTGCCAAGTTGTATGTTCCACAGAGGTCTTACGTGTTCCTGTTTAGTTCAAAGTATTTTACATATTCCTATATTCCCTTTAAATTTTTTCTATGAGGTTTTTCCCGGAATACAGGAAGAATATAATTTTTTTGTGTATGTATAGTATAAAAGGCCACTTTGCTAATACCTATAACCTCATTTCCTTTTCTCTTTAATAAATTTAATAGAGCTCCCAGAATGAAGTTATTTAATAGAGGGGAGCTGTACCTGTTTCTGACTTTAATGGGTATGCCTATAGTATTTCCTAACATAGTATTCATACTATAATTCGTATTTTATTAGGAATTAAAAAAAATAAATTATAGTATCAATAAATACCTTTTCTATATCTTTCAAGATAGCTGTATATTCTTTTTATTTACCTATTCATGTGATTAATTATATTAATAGATTTATTATTATTGATCCATAATTTCCTTCCTAAAATAAACCCTACTTGGTTATAGTATATTACTATTTTACTATACAGTTGCATTCAAATTTCTCAATATTTATTTATAGTTTCATGTCTTACCTGAAAAGGTACTGCCCATCCCAAGATTTTTAAAAGCTAAGAACCTCTACAAATGGCATAGTAAAACTATATAAAAATATATCATATTGTCAAGAAAAACATATTTATGACAAAGATTAAAATATCTAACATACAATGCAATAATAAAAAGATTATAAACAGGAAACTTACAGGATATACACACTCATATATACTCCTGTATATTATTAATCTGAAGAAAAATTAAGATAAACCACTTACAATGTTACAGTTGGTAAACATTTATGTGCAACTGAAGGGACTACAAATTGATACAATTTATTGGGAGGTTAATTTTGTATATTTAACCAAAAAGATTACTCTGGATAGCCAGTAAGTCATAAATTCCACTCTTAAGAAACTCTCCTACAGAATACTGACATTTTATAGGTGAATATGTTCGCTACAGCACTATTAATAGAGCAATACTGGAACCAATCTCAATTTCCACAGATGAAGAATGGTTTAATAAATTACCTGCAGCTATTTGAAAAGAGAGATCTAAATGTAATGACCTAGAAATATGTCTGTGATAAATTAAATGGGAAAAGGAAATTGCCTAAGGAATTTTTGTCATGTAAACATGTAACTGAGACTTGGAAGGATTTGCACACTGTAAAAGTGGTTATCACCAGGAGGTGAGCCTGGAAGGGTTGACGGCTGGAGTTTCAATTTTTACTTCATACACTTTTTTAAAAAATAGGGCTGTGAATGATTTTTTGCTGCCTCCTGGGTTCTGCATGTTTCAAATTTTTTAAAATTAAATAATTTGGTCTTTCATTTGTTAGCTTCCACATAAGATTTCTACATGTCTACTCTTCATGAGACTGGTCTGTAGAGGTTTTGTGTACATCCATGTGCTGTTTTTCCTGTTTCAACATCAAAGCTGTACTATCTTGAAAACATGAATTGGTGTTTTTCCATGCTATAAAAATTTGAATAAATATTTTATTTTTATAAGGCTTCTTAGAATTTAATTGTAAAGTCAAATGCACGTTGCACCTGTTGTAAGGCTAGTTCTTGGACCACTTTTTCTATTTCTTCCACAGGTTCTTGGTCTGATACTCAGATCTCCTTCTGTAAATAAATTCAACCTTCACAGCTTTATGAACTCACTCCTCATAGAGCAGTCTCACTTACTCTAGCGCTCGTGTCTTCACATTGCTTTGCTCGCTGGACCCTCCTCCTCTCCAGGACCTGCCCTCTCTTCCTCTGCAGCCACGCTCTAAATGCCGTGTCATTCTCTTCTTTCTTTTCCTTCTCTTCTTCCATTTTTCTTTGTTCTTCCTGGTGGAAAGAATGGCAAAAGACATTAATGAAAGATTAATAAAACTATGTATGAGTTATTATAGTAGAGAGAGATATTTTGAGATCTGAAATTAGGACTCCTTGCCCCTAAAACTTTCTATCTGAAAAGTTGTCCTCCTTAAAAAAAAAAGGAGGAATTCCAATTTGCTTGGGGAAAAAAATGAAGATTTTTCAAGTGAACTGTAGAGATAAATCTACATTTACATATGCTGTTCAGGAATTCCTTGGCTCCATAAACCTCTGAAATTGCAGCTATGCAAAAAAAAAAACACACACCATACCCTAGAAGCAGTGGATGGTGTCTACTGAAGTACTATAAATGGCTTAAATATTTTTACATTATTGTTAAATGTGCTAATTGTAATAAATGACATTGTGGTTACAAAAGAAAATGCTATAATCATTTAGAAATGTATACTGAGGAGTACAAGTGAGCAATGGTGTGCTAAGATTGGCTTTAACAGTGTTTCATCCAAGAAAGGAGATATAAATATGCCAAAATCTCAATGACTTTGAATCTGGGTGATGGGTACATAGAAGTTAAATGTACCTTCATATGTGTTTGAAAGTTTTTTATTGTAATGTTTAAAAATATTTTTCAACTACTGTATAGTCATAAAGTAACATTTTTGTTATTAGAAAGATATTTAGACTGTTAATTTTAAGAGCAAAATGAAAGTTTTTATCAGAATTATTCAGCTAATATTATAAAAGGGTAATTTGACCTAGAAAAGAGGTCCTTAAACCAATTATGTAGTGCATGAGGCTGTTACTGGAGCAAAGCAGGGTGGCCATGGAGATCTGCGTACCAATGGCACTGCCATCAGACGCTGCTGGTGTGGGCCAAGCACCTCGCTCGGCAGTGTCGTCCAGGGAAGTGCTGTTAACAAGCTCTGAAGTCTCTTCCAGTGGAAAACGTTATCATTGAAATGAACTGAATTATACAATCCATGCTTCACTTTTCTACAAATAATGGAATTCAGAGTTCTTTACTTACATGTAGATAATGTAGCAAACCTTCTAGTTCCTTCTGATTGAACAAAGAGTACAAAGGAAAATTCTATCCAATTAACATCATGAAATATCTTCTAAAATACCTATATACTATTTTCTAAGCCCTTGAGTTTATGTTATATAAAATGGATCCATTAGAGATTAAAGTTTCTATTTATTTAAAAGTTCTTTTTGGCAAAGCAGACTTTGAATGCCTAACCTGAACACTAACAGCATGGTAGGCCCATCCTTCTAGAGGAACACTCAGCTCTATCACACAGAGGGTACCCACCCACACGCAGGTAATGCAGTCGCCAAAGACAGTGAGCGGGGCACTCAGAGGACAGACAGACAGACAGAGCACCGCAGCCCCACCTGGCGAACAGTCTGGGAGGCACGAGAAAGGAAAGCCTTCCCATGACACCAACTACAGATAAAAAGCCTTCGCACCCAAAGGCCATGCCCTGGGCAAGTACATAAGCAAAGAGAGATTTAGTTATGGGGACCTGATACGAGAAAAGTGTATCCCGGAACACAGTGTGTGATACCCAAAAAAGAGGACCAAAATGAAAACACAACTATTAGGCCAGTTACAGATTACCATTAGGTCACTGGTAAAAAGACACTGAATTATGTTAAATCTACTATAACTTTTATAGAAATATGCCCACACAAACACAGGCATGTAAACACACGTCAGCAAACATTACACAGCTCAGTATTTTGTGCTACACAAATATTGCATTGTCATAAACTTCTAAGTTCACAGATGTCGTTAAGTAGTTACATACCTGAACCAAGTAAACTGGGTCTGCCTGTTGGAGTTCAGATTTTAGTGGCCAGGTAAACGAGACTTTCTTAAGTATGCACGCTTCCGGATTCCCAAGGGTTCTACTGCTTCCACGCTGCTGCTAACTCCTCTTTTCACCTTTGCCTAATGTGAATTCCTGATTTAAATGCCAGAAATTTCCCTGATAATTTTTTGCATAAATAGAAAATATACCACTTCTCAGTAGATGCCAAAAAAACTGGGATTGTGATTCCAATTTTGTTATAAACATGCTGAGTGACTTTGGTAAAGTTATTTATTTTTTTATGAGACTCTAGTTTTATTTATTAGACTATGGTTTTCTTATCTGTAAAATGATCTTCAAGGTTTCTTCTAACTGTAAAATCTGCTAACCTGCAATTCTGCTGAGGTTTGGTATTTTCGGTTAGACATTTTGTATGGTTCAGGATAACACCATTAGGTATCCAGTAAAACAGAAAATTGGGGCACTGATTTCAGTAATTTAGAGAAAACTCACCACTGTAGTACCTGGAATTTTCAGTTATAAGATAAATGTTTTGTTTAAGAGCAAGAATAATAATTTGGGGTTCCATATAACATTTTGGAGATACTTTTTTAGTTTATTACACTCTAAAACTAAAATCCCTGAAATCAAAGAATTGTAGGCATATGTGAAATGTGCACACACACACACACACACACACACACACACACACACACACACACACACACACACACACACACACTAGAGAATTATAATCCAAGTCTACCTGCTGCCTCCTAAACTCCAACAAATTGGTGCCTTTTGTTCTGGCTGACATCTGATTTTCCCCTATCTCACACCGAGATTACTTTGAGCAGTCCCTCAAGTTCTCTGAGCTTCACCTTTAAAGGACTGGATGAAGTAATCTCTGGGATCTGCTCCAGCTTTGACACAGGTCATTCAGGACTATGCTTTGTGGTCCTTCCAAGACAAGACCATGGTGATCATGGTGTTTGTTCCATAAACTCACATTCTTAACACTTAACACTTAATCCAACAATAGGAAAACAAAATAAGCAATTACATCCACGACTCTGAAGCAGCATTTCAGCTCCCGCTGCATTTATAAAGCATGGGATCATCCCCCACTTTCAGCACAGTGCCCACTTTGGGTCTCACCTCTCTCTTCAGGTTTTCTCTCTTTTGTTCCAGCTGTTTTTGCAGCTCCTTCTGTCGAGGGGAAAGACAGTATGTCGAGGTCGCTGGAGATGCCCCTGCAGACTGGGTCCTGTGTTCAGCCCTCCCGTTCCCCTGACGCACATTGGAGCCCGCGGCAGATCTTGAATGAGCCTTGGGGTTGCGTGGTGGCGGCTGAGAAGCATAAACCAGGGGCTCTTCGGCGGGTGAGTGAGCAGCCCCTTGACTCTTTTCCACGGGCTCTTCTTCCTTGACACCAACAGACAAGTTGGAAGGTCTGGGTGACAGCTGCTGAGATTCACTTTCTGTACTATTAGCATCATTAATGGGGGGCAAAAACCTTTGACTCTCAATGTCTTGTAAATTCATAAGTTCAAACTTCCCATCTCTCTCTACTAGGATGTTCCTATCCTTGTTTTCTTCACAACTTTCATCAGTAAGTGACAGGAACACATTTTCTTGTCCAAATTCACTGGAAATACACAACTGTGACAGTTTTCCAGACACATTACTCTCATTTTCAAAATGATTTTTGTAAGTATCAGTGTCTTCCAGTGGAGGAACTTCCAGATCGACTAGTTTGTCTCTGAACTTCAGTTTTCGCTCCCTTTTATCATTCGCAGGTTCTTGATTCTGCAGCAGCTCGTTGGCTTGTGTGATTTTCTCCATCATGTATCTCCTTACTTCCTCATCCTCTTCCTCTTCCAGGTCTCTCTGGCTTTCCAGTTTAGATTCCTGAAAAGAGTTTTCACTATCTGAATCTGATATGGGACCCGAAGATTGAATACTCGGTACAGAAATGAAGTCATTTCTTCTTGGTGAAACCTCATCCTTCACATATTTGTCAGGATCAGAAAGCTGTTTGATGTGTTCTATTTCTGTTTCATTCTCTTTTAATTCTTGGTTAATATTCTCTTCAATCCCATACGCCATCTAAAAAAAAGATATGAGGTTCTCTTTTTCAGTAAAAATTGAGACTGTCCATTTATATGCAGACAATTCAACAGATTTTCATGTAATTTATTTCATGAATGGGAAAATTTCTGAGCTTCTTGCTCATAATATTCTAATTGTGTTTATGAGCACACCAAGGGCAATACGTGTGCCAACAGCATTCCAGGAAAAGCCGGCCTACATGGGGGCTTGATGTTGTTAAAGTTTTTATACTAATGAAAAGGCAACTACAAATAATACAATATTATTTTAATAATCATCTCTATATAAAATTTTCCTCCCTTTACATTTTCAGAAGAGTATTTCTTAAATGTTTTCTCCTTACAATATTTGTGTTCTTCAAAAAAGTATCTTTCTAGAACCACTGCAAGGTCACTGCCCTTGGTCAAGTCCTAATCATTTTGAGGTTCTTATAATCTTTTCACATTATTATGGCTGCTGCTTTCTGCAGGATCTAGACCCAAATGACAGGTCACTTTTACCTCTAGATCAGATTTTCCTTCTTCAATTAATTACCCACAGAGGCTGCAATAATTTATGCTAAACACCATCATATAACTTGGTCTTACATTTTTAAAAAGTTAATTCCATATAATCCATAAGCCAGAATTATCCCATCACAAACCCTGCCCCCCCACCTGTTGCTTCTAACGGTTCCTTAACCTACCGTCTCTCCCATGCACATACACCTCACACACCAAACACTTTACTCCTATAATACATTTTTTTCTCTTTCTCAGATAATTCTCTCCCTCCTAAACAATTCTATAGGAGCTACTACTTGCTGCTGTCTTCAACCTCTTAAATCCTCTACCTTTTTACTTCTCACAGGCCACCTTTTCTGAGAGCCTCTTCTTCCTGAGCTGCACAACTTTGCCAGATGTCTGATAAGCAAGGAAACCTGACCCATGAAAATGACTACCAGGTAGGTGGCAGAGTAAACAAAGTTCTCTGCATTGCGACTGGTTTTTAGGCTGCAGCTGACTCTCTGGCTCTTCCTTACATTATCTGTTTCGGAATTCTCCTTTGGCTTCCCCTTCCTGTCTTTTTAAAAGCTGCTGCAATCAAACTACTGCTTCTCACAATGCAATCTTCCCCCAGCCCTCTCCCTGTCTCTGTCATCCATTCTTCCTAAAAGCCTCACAACAGAAAGAAGCAATGAGAATCAACCACAGAGAGCACTGTGTTTGGCCCCTGCTGCATCCCCGGCGCCCATCTAAAGCAGCCTTTGACACACAGCAGGTGGTTATTGATATTCGCTGAACAAAGAAATGAAACAACAAACTATCATCGCTTCCCTGATTCTATCACTCTGGCCTTTGGATCTCCCACCCTTCCAGGACTGAGGCATTGGTTCAACCTTTCCAGTGTGAGTACCTCTGCCTCTACTCATTCTGATTATTTTTCTGTTAAAGATTCACAAAATTTCCCTTTAAAAGCCATCTTAGAAGAATATTTACTTTTGGTTGTTGCCTTTTTTCAAATATTATCTATTCCATTTGTCTTCTCTTGCATAAGAAAGCAAGATGAAGCTAAGAGAAGTTTGTGATGTAAAACCTGTTTCCTTCATTTCCTCATATTCTTTTCTTTAACCCTCTTAAATCGGCTTCCACAGTAACTACTCTGATCATTGTCCCTCTAAACTTCCCTATTCTTTCTTAGTCCAGGCTCATTACTTCTTTATCAGCACTAACTTTGTGTCTATTACACATGCACATAGACACACACAGACACTATATGCACATGCACATACACACTACGTACATGCCGAGAGCACAAGCACCTTCTGTGATCCAGGACTGGTTCTTTTCCTGGATTCCCCTTCTGTGTGTATGATAAACAGTATATGATCATGTTTAATGTACACATTTTTCCAATATATTTGTCTCAGTCCTTGACCCCTTTACATTTTTCTCTATATTCATTCGTCTGAGGAGCTAATTCAGTCTTAAGGCTTCAAATATTAGCTGGAAGACCATGTTTTTGAGAATTTGCTTTATTTTTCATTTTACATTAAAAATACAACCCCATGATTTTCCCCAAATCATATAAAGCAGAAATTAACTGTTTTATCAATGCAATAAATTATACTATTTATTTATATTTTATAATTTATAATTTTAACTTAAGTAGGTACTAACTTAATGCCTGTTCTTTTGTTAGGCCCATGCCTTAGAATACAACATGTAAACTCTTTATGCCTCAATGTTCTCATCTCTTAAGATGGGGATAATGATACTAGCCCTATGTACATCAAAGGAATTTTGTGAGGTTTAGATGAGATAATATAAGTGAAACATGGAGAATTACAAAGCATTTTGCTAATGTAATGATTATGAATGCTGCTGGCAGTTTACATATACCTCTCTTACGCTGGTACCACTTGTTTCTTTTTCATTAATTAACCATTCTTGGTCCTTTTCAAAGTCATCTTCATATTCTCCATTTTCTTTTGAATCCATATCTTTATTTTCATCCATTTTCCATTTGTTATAATAATGCTGTATTCGTAAAAGAGATAAGGAATGTTATGTTCACTTGAGGGCTAGCTGGGAGTATGGAGATTACTGCTAAAGGTAAGCTAATTAACACATGGAAACACAAAAAACATGATGGAATGTTCAGAATGAACCTATATCTGTATATCCTAAAAGAGAGATTTATAATGGCAGACATTTTCTAGGTGTACCACTCCTAGCAGCCAGCCTACCTGCCCCCAATTACTGAAACACTCATTTACAAGGAAACTAGAAAAGGTAGATAAGACTATCTGAGGCTTACAGAAGGATTTTCCACATCCCCTGCCAGTCACTAAAACTCCTTGTCCAGGTCAGAGAGATGACTGGCTTCTAAGTCACACTCATGCACATTTCCTTTGTCCAAATAAAAACAAGTAGAGGTCCCCACTGTCTGAGAGTGGAAGGCCCCACAAAGCCTTTCCTAGGCTCAAACGGCATCGAACAAAGAAGCAGTTACCATCTCAGAGAAGCAAAAATCCTCTCCAGATGTCTTTCGTGTAGCAAAAACAGGTATAATGTAGGTCTTTCCTAAAAGTGAAGTGGTGTTAAGTGAACTTTCAGATAGCAGGGCTGGGGGCAGACTGTAAATAAAGTCCCATCCTC
This sequence comes from Smutsia gigantea, assembly GCA_032199065.1. Lineage (NCBI taxonomy): Eukaryota > Metazoa > Chordata > Mammalia > Pholidota > Manidae > Smutsia > Smutsia gigantea. The sequence goes on along the minus strand of JAVSCE010003507.1, from coordinate 6,593 downwards.
AGACTTGAACGCTTCTAGTAATTTACATGGCATAATTATGATTTGTGAGCTGAGAGCTTTTTAACTAAATTACAAAGGACTCTCAATTATGGTAAATGCTGATTTCCACAAACGTCAAACTGTTGTCAACTCAAAATATATTTTTTTTAATTCCTTAATTTTTTGCGTATGATTTTTCAAACAAAAGAATCTTTACCTATGATGTGTCCGCATATACATGTCAGTGTATCATATATATGTACATTGTATGCACATACAATTTCGACAAACATTTGAACACCTACACTATTCATATAATTATTCCTATGAAGGTTATAAAATGGACCTGTTTCCTTGAGTTGCTCAAGGGCTAGAAAGAAGGCAAACATAAACAAAACAAATTAAAAATTAGATAAAAATAAAAATAAAAAATGTAGGTAAATGTAATAGTGGTATACATAAAGGACTGTGGGCAAAGAATAAAACAGCAATTAACTCAGTCTAAAACTGTAAATATCAAGAAAAGCTGAGATGGGCTGCACACTGAGTATGAGAATCCATCAGTCATTCCAGACAAAGAAAACAGCGCGAGGAAGCACGAACACGGAAGTGTACGGAGCTGTCCAGCATGGCCCGAACACAGACAGGCTCCTAAAGAAGGGTCTGGAAGCAGTGCGAAGGGGTCAGTTTGATGTCATATTACCTTTTAACAAAAAGAAGGGTTAAAGAAAATTGTTAACGTAGCTCTAACTGTCATGAAATAGCCAAAGGCAGAAATACATAGCAATAATCTGCAGACCAGCCAGTACTGACTTTGGCAAAACAAAAAAGCACAAGGCCCTCTAAATGTATGCAGAGTTTTATGTCCAGTTTCAAAAGGACTGTAGAAATCGCATCTTCAGAGTCCCAAACGCCTGGGGCCCTGTTTCTATACCTACCTTTTCTTGTTACTACACCAAGAGTAAATCACCTAAAACCCTTCAGGAAGCATAGAGTACCAATGTCAAGAACACTTGAGACCTAGGCTTTTTTTTTTAAAGCAATGAAATGAGAGATACTCTGCCTGAATTAATAAATCATCCACAAGCTTTGTGTGTGTTTGGGCCATTGGCTCAACTTCACTCTCCCCAAACCTTTGGCCAGACTACCTAACCTGGGGTCAATTTTACTAAAGCAAGATTTATACTTTTCCCCTTCCACTGTTGGCCATCAAATTATCGTGAAAGCACACGGGGTATGCGAGTTGCACAATCACTAGCTACACGAAGAGATACGGCTTTTCAGCATGATTTTAATAGGATTTAGTGAACAGTAAGTGCAAAATGAGTTAAAATAATGATGAGGACACCCAAAATACAAATGACCTTCCTCGTTGAGACTGGTAAGAAAGAGGTAACATCCAGTTTCTTACATAAAAGCTTAAGGAACAAAAGTCAGAAGCCAGCAAACCAGGAGAAAGGGGGTTAAAAGAGGAGGAGAGGGAAGAAGGTAGGCTATTAGAAGAAAACGCCTTAAAACCAGATTCTGAGGAATATTTGAAAACTCTGGGAATATTAGCTTCAAGAAGAAAAACCACAGGAGCATCCCAACAATTGCTTCACAATTATTTAATGGCTGCTACATGAAGGAAGATTGGATTTGCGTAATTACAAGTAGTAAAACTAGTATCTCTTAAGGAATGAAGCTCAGGGACAAATTCTGGCAAGTAAGATGGAATTTACATTTTCAAACTTGTCCTGAAGTGAAGCAAGCTGCTTCTTTGAAGTGTTTCTTCTCAGTGACAAAGGAGACTGAAGCTTTAGGAAAATGGTTGAGCTAGATGGCCCTTAAGGTTTCTTTTAACCTTTTCTCTAAGATACAAATTATCGAGTAACTGCCAACTCAGGAAGAGCAAGGAATTTCAAAGCAAATGCAGAGTACCATGAAAAGCTTAACCTAAAATAAATGGTCATTGTCTGAATAATTAAATTCATGACTTAAAAAATTCTTAAGTCTGTTTCACTTAACTGTCATCTTTCCTCTACATGGGTCTTGATATTGGTTCCCTTTCTCTCTCAAGACAAGTATACTGAATATTATTTATTTGACCCAATTTTTTAACTGGATAATTATACTATTCTAATGTATTAGTTGGATTATAATTCTTTCTAGATATTTCTTTAAACTAAGAATACAAAATGGACATTCTTAAAGGACTCAAAGTAAGGCTTCAATAATTCGAGAAGCAGAGGTTGAGAGCAATAATATTTTGAGGTGACCTAGAGAAACCAAATCAGTATTTCAGTCTGAGTTTATTTACCACTGCCTTGCTGCAAGACAGGCTATGCTACCTAAGCTGTTGTCTACTTACCTACCAGTTAAAAGCAAGGGTGCCATGAATGACATAGAATAAACTAAAACACACTGTAATCCAAAATACTTACATAAATACTACTGTTTTTTTGCAATCACAAATGCCTTATGATAATCAGGTTTCTTTTCAGGCCAGGGATCCTGGAATTTATTATGTTAAGATGTTTAAATTACGTAACTATTTGCTGTATAAGATTTCTATGGAACTCTCCCCTTAATTTTATAAAAAACATAGCTCTGAACTTGCAAATAAATGGTTGCCCGAAGACTCTAATAAATGTTTTATAATCTACAAGGAATCTCACCCATGTGAAAACTCAAACTGAAAACTAAAACATGGAATCAGCACAATAAATACAAATGAAATGATTACAAATTAAACATATTAGGTGTCATTAGTCCTACTATTATGCCATAGATTAATTAGAAGGGGGAAAAAGCCACAGTTTAAGTGAGAAGTAAATGAAGTTACAACACAACTGAAGTGCCATTCCTTCCTTATACTTCAAAAAACTCACGGCTGTTCCCAAGTAAACAAAGAACATAGCTCCTAAACTCTTGTTACCAAGCCCCTTAACCTTTTTCAAATGCGTCACAGGACATTCAATCCCCTTCAGTTCTTTAATCTTCATCCCCAGGGTAACGTCCATATGGGACACGGTCAACAAGCGGGAACACAAATGCATCTTACACAAACTCAGCCACCTGACACTTACTCCTCAAGTTTACACCCTTGTGTGTTTGTCACCAGTAAAAACCTAGGTAAGTGGCTTAGACCAGAACCTCCGTCTTAAAAGGAAACCGCAGGAGGAGACAGAAAGGCATTCCTTCCCCGGGGTGTCCGCACGCACACACGGGGCTGGTCCCAGCTTCGGATCCAGAACCTTCAGGAACAGCTCAATCTAAGCCACTGACAACAGTCTGACCTCACAGCCCTTTAAACACACGCTTGCTGAAAATCCAAGAGGGCTGACAGAGTCAAAGCTCGTGAGTGCCCGGAAAGCGCCTAAGCAGAAGCCAGCCATCGCAACGTCCTCCGTGCGCCACGCGGCCGACACGAGCCCCAAGGGTAAATTAGAACAAAAAATTCACCATCTGTCACAGAGTGTGACGACAAACACTATTTCACAAACGTGAGGCGCCGGTTTCAGTCTGAACTCAGGGTCCCCCGGTACACCGACAGGACATTTTGGACGCCCGTTTCCCGCGGGCTCAGGACTTCCAGCGGCCGGCGGTGACCAAACGGAGGCTCCGCGGCGCTCGGACGGCGGAGCCAAGGCCTCACCAGGCTCGGCAGGACGCGCGCCCACGCCCGGCGACCCTCCGCACGGCCGCCGCCCTCCCTCTCCCCACGCGCCCCTCCGGACCTCCCCGCCTCGCCGCGCTGCCCGCCCTGCCTGGGAGCCGCAGCGGCGATGTCCCCGCCCGGCCTTTCTACGCCCCTCAACGCGGCGCAGAAAGCCGCAGCACCTGGGCCCGCAGCGGCGGCGTCCTGCTGCCATGGCAACGGCGCCGCGTCCTCCATCCGGGCCTCCCGGACGCGGGAGGGCGCGTGGGCCGCGCAAGCGCAGACGGCCGTCCGACAGCCCCCGCGCCCCTGGGCCTATTGGGAGGCGAGTCCCGAGCGCCGCTGGGGAGCCGTGCGTCGCACGCCGGCTGCGGGCGTTGGAGGAACCGGCGGAGTGTCGTCTCCTGGCCGTGAGTTTTCCCACGCGTCGCTGTCTCTCACCACATGTGGCTTTGGGTAGAACGACTTGTGGAAGTGTGTTACCGTCTGGTACTTTCCTCGCGTTGACGTCCTACGGCCGTTTCCGTTCTTACGGAGGCAACCACATTGCTGCCTAGTTACATGATGCTGGGCCCGACGGCCCCCGACCCCCGCGAGGCCGCGCTCCCCGCCAGAAATAATGAGACGGGAGCGATGAAACTGCCCTCGGTGCAAGCCGTTACTTTTCACGTTATTCTTTATCGTTAGAATTTCTATCATGTGGTAAGATGGAAGCACCTTTTCTCCAAAGAAGGGCCATGTAAAATTGAATTTCTAAGTGTTCTCCGAACTGTAGACGAATTTTTAAAAAATCGAAAGATACAAGGTTAAAATCCCAATATTGAATGCACGTCCTAGCTGCGGTGTGGAATTTATAGCTGTTAATGACCTAATGTTTCTTCTGCTGCAGGATTTTGATCTTAGGCCAAACACTTGATAAAGGCAGAAAATACAAAATTACTGTCTAAGGGCAAAGGGATTTTACTTAAATTCCTTCAATGAGCATGGGATATTACCAAAGCTAGTGTAGACCCTAGATTTCAGAGTTCCTACTTCAGTATTTTTTCCACTGACATGGCCAAATATTTGTAAATATGTTATAACAAATATTGTGAATATAGCACCCTTGCACATAATAGCCAAAAAGTGGAAACAACCTAAATGTTCATCCAGTGATGAATGCATAAATAAAAGTGGTATATCCATACAATGGAATATTTTCAGCAATAAAACAGAGTGAAACACTGATAATATTACAACATGGATGAGCCTTGAAAACATAAACACATTCAGTGAAAGAAACTAGACACAAAAAGCCACATACCATATGATTCCATTTATACAAAATGTTAAGAGATAAATCTATATAGACAAAGTAGATTACTGGTTGCCTAGGGTGGGGCAGCGGAGTGCTGTTGGGAGAAAATAGGTGGGTGACTGCTAAAGGGGTAATTGTATGGTATGTGAGTTATATGCCAACAATAAAGATGCTACCAAAAAATGTTAATGGGATGGCAAATCATAATTGCAGAATTGAAAGTATTTTTAAAAACGAGTTTTAAAGTCGGTTAACATACAGATCCTATCTCCTGTGATTAACTAGCTCATAGAGGATTTTAATTTTTAAGTCTAGTTGCCCCTTCTATAAAATAAAGGTAATACTAGCATTTAGGATTATGAAGATTAAGTGCAGTAATCCACATGCTTAGCACAGTGCCTGACATATACACAGTGCTCAATAAATGGTGCCTATCATTACATAGTTTTCCAAGGATGAAAGTAGGCTCTAGAAGGTTTAAATGTCCAAAATGAAAATAAAAAGTTAAATTAGTGGAAATCTACAAGAAAAATATTCTATAATTACCCTTTTTTTCTTTTATAAAATATCTAGATGTTAATATATCAACTTCAAAGAAATGTATGTTAAATGTTACAGTTAGGGCTCTATGTTATGTAACTGAATGAGATTTAAAAGTACTATGGATAGGTGCAAAATTCAGGCACACATCACACAAATGAAATCAGAGTTCCAGTTACCTCAGTCACCTGGAATCTAGTTGCAAACAAAAAACAAGTGTAAAAGGCTCGAAATCAGTAAGAAAAAACTGACAAAATTTGTGATCTAAGCTTGCACCATTTGTTGGAGAGTCTGACACAGTCCTTTCCTTCCTTTATTTTGATAAACTCAGGTCTGAGTTCCCAGCCCAGAAGTTAGAATATGATAATTTGAAAGAAGGGAGAGAGAAGAGGTGGGCTGTGGAAAGCAGGTACACGACACCAGAAAAACTGGAGAGGTGGTGGCAGACTGACAGCTCTGTGGTATATGCCAAAATGCAAAGGAAAATCAAGGTGGGAAGGTATCAAAAACGTGTAACAGGAAATTAATTACAACACTTGGAGGTGAGAACAGATCGTTAAGCCTGACTAGGGCAATTTTCCACTATGGACACATTCTCTGGTCTATGGCCTCTTAAGTCAAGCACAGGACATAGGCAGACATTTCCAGGTAGCTGTTTCTGTCCAAGTGCTTAATCTGTTAAGTACTGAGCTGGAGCTCACGGCCCCCTTTGCACTCCCTGAACATCGCAGGTAGGTTCTCCAGGATTTTGGGCATTCTGCAGAGAATGAAGGTCAAATCATGCAGCTTGGTAATAGGGAAAAAACGTGGTGGCGTGGGGAGAGGATGGAATTATACCAAACAGGTTTGGGGGCTTTAAAAAATATAAATACCAAGTAGTTTCTCTTCATATTGCAGCAATTGGGGTAAGAGAATGATTTTTCTTAGCTTTGATTCCTCCTGCGATTTTTCTAGAGTACGATTTTCCTCTGGGAAGAGCTGCTGCCCCCTTTGACTGACTGACTTTAGAAGATGGCAATTTGGTAATAAACAGTTTCAGAGAGTGTAGCTATCCATGCTGATTACCGAAAACGTTTTCAGCCTGAGAGCTGACACCCTTCCCATGCATGACCTTCACCGAGGGTCTCCTTCCCTTGG
>JAVSCE010003506.1:0-24092 GCA_032199065.1 Smutsia gigantea | reverse complement strand
GTAACATGAACAAATTATATTGTATATAAATGAGGTCCATGTAACTCTTACCTGTTTACCAAGGTGTCACCAAGGCCTCAAGGCTACTGGATTATCCTGCCAATTAAGTTTTAAATAAAATTGGTTTGACTTATCATCTTACAGAGAGAGAAAACAGACATCCCACCCACTCTCTTTTCTGGATATTCTTAGAGTCTTTCTTTTATTTGTTGCTTTCAGCTTCAATTTCTTTGCTGTGCTGAATTCATAATCTCTGCTCTGTCACTCATCATTAGCTGTCTATACACACAATGTTCTGTATGTTGGGACCCCTCATGGGATGCCAACCCAACTGTACGACCAAGGCAGAGCTGTAGGCCACAGCATACTTTTGCAATAGGTTTCTGGACTGGGGGTGGAGGCTGCTGGCACGGAGGAAGGGAGAACTGCCAACAATCTAGCACAGCAAATGACTTTGAGAAGACAGAATTAGCCACCTCCCTTTTTGAGCATCTGTGGGGACTTCTCCTTCCACTGAAGGTCCTAGAATGGCTAAGGACTCTCTGAAATTACATGTCAAATTTATGCACGTGCATATACGTAACTTTTCTAGGAGAAAGGTCCATAATTTTATCAGATTTTTAAAGGCCTCAAGATCTAGGGAAGGTTAAGACCTATTTTATAATTAGATGAACATCAAAGTGCACTCTAATAGTAGATGAAATTACTATCTGCCCACTAGATCATCTAATCACTAATAAGGAAATGCAAACTAAAACTATACGACATCCCATTTCACACCCACAAGACTGGCAACACTGAAGTCTGCCAATACCAAGGACTGGAGAAACAGGAACTCTCACTTGCTGCTCGACAACCTCTTTGAAAAACAAACTGACATAATCTGCTGAGGTTAACATTTAAACATATTCTAGACCCAGCAAATTCATTCTTAGAGGTTTTTCAATCTGCTGGCTGTAACTCCATGAAAATATAACCCACTAATCAATTCAGTGGGCCACAACCAGTATTTTACGTTAATGAAAGATAATGGAATAGAATGTTCTATTTTTACCTTATTACCTACAAATAATGCATTTTCCCTTATTATTCAAAATATAGTAAAATTGTTTCAGTAGTGTATGTAGGCAACGTGTCTGTGGTGTTGTGTACTGGGGTCATAGTGAAGATACATTTCTTCCTATGGGCTTGTGGTTCAAAACATTTCCCAAGATTTTGCCCTGGAGAAACCCCTGCACATGTGCACGAGGAAATGAGTATGGGGATGTTCACAGCAATTCTTTTCCAATAGCCAAAAAACTGGAAACAATATAGGAAAAAAAATGCAAAAATTGTGGCACATTCATGCAATTGAATATAATAAATCAGTGAATACGAATGAACTAAAGCTAATGCATCAACACACATCTCAAAATGTTAGGTGAAAATGCCGGAGAAAAACACATACTGTAAGACAGCACTTATTTCAAGTTCAAAAACAAGCAAAACTAAACAATGACTGTCCAGAGGCACTCATAAAGAAAACTATGAGAATAAACACAAAAACTAAGATGACTAATTCTTTGAGGTTAAAAGGGGATGAAAGACAGGATAACAGAATTTCTGAAGGTTAGAAATGTTTTCTTTCTCAAGCTGGGTAGTGAGTGCATGGGTGTTTGATTTGTTTGTATTTCTTATATATATACATTACATATATATTTTTCATATGTAAGAGTATTATGTAATGAATAGGAAATCAAAGCTCATGAGTAAAATTATTTTAACGGCAACAGTTTTTAAAGTACTTTTGCTGGTCACTGCCACTTATGAGCTCCTTTGAGTCCAGACACTGATCTCTAATATTATTCTTCACTATAAGGAACCAAGACTTCTTGAATGAGAGATGATTCCACATCTTAGGGCAAGAAAACAATCAAACTGTTTTGGTACCTTTTAGCATTGCTAGAAAGAAAGACTACTTTGGAGTCTGTCAGAGTTGTGCTGAAAGGACAAAGAGTCAGCTTAAAGACAATGCTGTCAGACTGTGACAATTTGAACATCAAATAGAAAATAACCATGGTTAACTAAAACAAAGCAATTCTGTAAAAGTAATTTAGCATCCCAAATGGGATGTCCAGAGGATCTCAAATGGGTTTTGTATATGGGAAGGAATAGCAGCCCTCTTTCTCCAACTCAGTAACAACCAGTGAGCACATAAGGCAAACACAGAAACAGCAGATACATGAATAGTAGTTTCAAAGCAGATTAAAATCCCCCCTTCCTAGTTGTCTATTCACTGCAAAAAAATCAAGATAACTGGAATTTAGCCACCAGTCATAAGTTTTATAAATGTACTTATAATACATTTTATTTGTTGTTTAAAATGTTTAAAAGGATAAGGCACATTGAGTTTTGTTTACTATTTAAGCATTAATTTTTATTAAATGACTATTAAGCAAATAGAGATGTTGCAGGTAAAATGTTTGAAGTTTCACAGAAGGCTTCATTTTAAAAACAAACAGTAACAAACAGCAGTTGGTTGTCCACAAGGTCTCTAGTAATATTACCCAACCTCTTGAATGTTAAGGTGTTATCTTTGGCTATCCTTTCAACAGTACCACCCATTCCCCAATTTTCTTTTTATAACCATTCATTACTTCAACACCTTATTTTTAACATAAGCTGTTCCAGGTGCTTCTGATACAGAGTAAGTGAACAAAGCAGATGGGGCTCTCAGCTGTCTTGGGGCTTATAACCTCAGTAGATGGCCACAGCCCTGCACACTGATGATACCCACCCACCACCCAGTACCTTTCTGAGGTGATTCTGGGTCTACATCACAAACTCGGGTTCCCATAAATGTGTCCTATCCCATAATTACTATCTCCCATAAATGACTCTGCTATCAGTGTCACAGAGTTTGCTGCTTTGGGACAAGAGGTCTAGCAAGAACTATAAATCTCATTTCAAAAGAAAATGTTAGGTCAGATACTACAAAAACTTTAACAGGGATAACGATTTAAAAACTTTAACAGGGATACTACAAAAACTTTAATAGGGATAAAGCTCAGACAATGCAAAAACCTTTACAATACACAATAGAACTGCCCAGGCACCTGTACCCTCCATAAACATACTGTAGAAAATAACTGAACCCAGGGACACATTCTCTACTTGCCTGGTTCCTTTCTGAATTCCTCATGTCTGTTTCCTTTTCAGTTCCCTTGGGTTCCTTGTGTTTGTTTTCAGACCTTTTGTTATTTCTTTGTTCTCTTCATTCTCCCATCACACAGCATGCAGCTATGGCATGGGCTGGAAGCTTGGCCTAAGGAAAACAAGCCAAAGAGTTTGTCTTCACCAGAAATTCCCATACCTACAGAAGTTACTTGTATAAGATGAAGGAACTCAGAAAAACTCAAGTATTCCTCAAAGTTACTCCTTCCCAGAGGTGTTTTTGCTGCTGTGACTACCTGCTGCTTCCTACAGTGTATGATCCAACAAATTAGGTGACGAAAGTCACATGGGACCATCTTGGGTCATTACTGTCTTCTCCTGTTGCCATTTGTCTGTCCTACAGGCTTCAAGTCAAAAATGTCCTTCATACCAGAAAACAAGTCTCCATACAGACTGGTGGTTTTGCCTATAGCCTATGTTATAGCATCCTACTTTGGGTAGAGGGGCGGGGCCTGGCTGCAGCTCTAGGAGTGTTGGTATCAACATTGTGCTGAAGGACTGGTTAAGTGGAAATTAAAATCCAGTATACTGCTCTTTTGAAGAGCCAACCTCTTGTCTTCCTTCTACGCAAGGCAACCCTATGGTTGTAGATTCTCCTAAATACCAGCATTTTTACTTTACTCCTTAATGTATAGCTACATTTAACTTACTGTTGAAACAGGTGGGCTGATTTTTGGTTTGGAAAATACACTCACCACAGCTCAAAAAACAGGGCACAGTAATGAAGCTCATCTCCATCTACAACACCAGCTCTAAGCTTAGGAAGAGCTGTGATATTCCAAAAGAATATTCTCTGCTCTTCATACTTACACTTAACAAGGAAACCTAAGTTAAAGTTCTATTTACTAGAGGGAAAAGAATTACTTCGCTATGAAACTGTAGTTCACCGTGTGCCCTCCTACTAATTAATGACTCTAAATCTGCTCTGCGGGGTAGTATATAGAACAGACGCTAACTCTTTTTCTAAACAGTGATATTACAAGGAACCAGAGGCAAGGGCAGGAGGCCTCTGAGTGAACCTCAAGGATGGCAGCAAGAGCCCCGCTGAGAGGGCAGATCGTGGGGCAGTGAAGGGTCCTGTAGCTGTATAAGCAAACTGTTGGCTCTGAAATCCAGCCGCTTGTCTCTGATGACCCAGAGGTGAATGAGCTGAGAATAATCAAAGAACCACCACAATGAAACAGATGAAACATTTGGACAACTGCATCCAGGCACAAAGAATTATTTGGTGCTCTTTACTCTAGCACTACAGTCAGATTTGGCACAAATCCACATGAGGTCTTTTTTATTGTTTATTTTGTTTAGAAAAAAATGAAAAATGAGATGAAGAAAGAAATCTTCAAAATAGCAAAAAGATTTCATGTATGAAAGGCTTGAGCACAAAAGAATCATTTTGTGGCCTCTTCTTGTGACACTCACTCTCTGAAATGCTTACTAATACTTACTGCACATCTAGCATACAGTCAATGGGACCTAAAACAAATTCAGGAAGCTTTATACCCACGCAAAAATCGTGTTTGGGCAAGATATTTGTCTTCTGGCAACTGTCCAGAGCTGCTCAGCACTGATAAATAGAAACTGACGTGAGCCTCCCAAAGATCCTCATTCATTCATTTAATAAATATTTACGGAAAAACTATTATGAACCAAGAACTAGATTGAGAATAGTGATCAAAGAGGCCAGACTCATGTCCTCATGTCACTAACAGTTTAGTGGAGAGAAGAGAGATGAAAAAATATATATATATGCAAAAATTCATGGAATTACATATTGAGGTTAAGTGCTACCAAACAAAAAAGGGGCTCTGAGAAGTAAAAACAGTAGGAACCAAACTGAGACTGGAGAGGTTATCTCCTGACGTTCCCCCACCTCTAAATATATGTATCTAAAGATAATTTTTTAAAAGGAGGAAAGTAGGGGCCTTATTTAATAATTCACCTTTAAAGATATGGTAATTAATTTACAAGGCACAAAATTCAAAAAATATTTGAAAATAAATATTCCTTCCTCCCTCCCCTGTCCTCCAGCTACCACATTCCCTCTAATACTGTTATTAGTCACTTGAATATCTTTCCGGAGAGTTATATTAAACCTGCAGTTGTTAAAGTGTGGTTCGGAGACCCATGAGATCTTTACAGGCAATTGAAAACGTTAAAACTATTTTCATGACAACATTCAGGCATTATCTGCCTTGTTCCCTCTTTTTCTCACAAGCGTACAGTGGAGCTTTCCAGAGGCTACACAAGAGGTGACAGTATCATCATTCTGAGGGCTCGTCAACATGCAAAGGGGTTGTGAGAATCTTCTATTAAGACAGATATTAAAGAAATTTGTAAAAATCTAAAACAGAGCCACTCTTCTAAAATTTTTTATTTTCGAAAATATACTTTTTAAAAAATAAAAATGCTATTTATATTAACACGCAATGAGTTTACTTATTTGGAAATAAATGTTTTAATTTTCTTAGTGTTAATTTCTAATACAGTAAATATCAACAGATCTCAAAAGCTCTTTGGGGTCCATACAATAATTTGTATGAATGCAAAGAAGCCCTAAGACCAAACAGCTTGAGAACCACTAATGTAAGCATTTATAAACGTATGTCAATTGTTCACCTTAGTCCCTATTAACACTGCCTCTACGGCATCGTTGTGGTTGATGTTTTTGAGCATGCTTTAAGTAGATGGGTAATGAGAAGGAAACTACACCATGGATGAATCTCACAAACATGATGCTAAGTTCAAGACAGCAAGACTAAAAAAAAACATACGTATTAAAAGTATGACTCTATTTATATGAAATTTCCATGAAAGACAAATCTACAGAGGCAGAAAGCCGATCAATGGTTGCCTGGAACTGAAGGTGGGAGCAGAAATTCACTGCAAATGGGCAAGAGGGAATTTTTTGGGAGATAGAAACATTCTAAAGCTGAATCATGCATGATGAAGGTTACAACTCTAAAAGAGCTAATAAAAATCATTAAAATGTATACTTATATTGGGTGCATTTTACAATGTGATAAATTATACTAAAAAACAAAAAAAATTGCTAGGGGAAAGGGTTAGGGTGAAGATGCTAAAATGAGACTTTGAAGACTCATCAGTCAGATTTAATAGGTGGACCTCTTTCGCACTGATTCAAGCAAAATAGCTATAGAAGAAAAATCTTATGATGTAATTAACAAAAACAAACACAATATTTGATAATATCAAGGAATAATTGTTATTTTTCAGATGTAATAATTTTCTAAAGGAACAGTTACTTTTCTAGAGATACATGTTGAAGTATTTAAAGATAAAACAACATGACATTCAAGTTTTGCTTTGAAAACTTCATTGAGGGTTTTGGTGGTGGAGTGGATGGGGCTCTCAGATGATACACAGATGCAACACTGGTTGATATATGCTGAACTTGGGGGATGTGTCATGGAGATTCATTACACTATTCAGTCTACTATTATTTGAGAATTTGCACGATTAAAAAATAAAAAGGGGATAATAATATATACCTCATGGATTTAGAGTAATCAATTTAATAACATATAAAGGGCTTAACATAAAGCAAAACAGGCAAAGTGTTGGTAACTGTTGAAGTTTGATGATGGGAACAGGGAATCATACCTCCCTCCCTCTTTACTTTTGATATATGTTTGAGGTTTTGCGTAGTAAAAATATTTTTTAAAAAAAGGAATCTGAGCACAGCATAGAGAGTATAGTCAATAATACTGTAGTGTCTTTGTATGATGACAGATGGTAACTACACTTACAAGGGCAAGCATTTAGTTATGTATATAATTGTCAAATTGCTATGTTGAACATCTGAAACAAATATAACATGGCATAACAACTATATTTCAATTAAAAAGAAACTCTCCTCTCACCAAAAGAAGGAGTCTGGGACCTATATATTTCATGATTGTATCAGCAATTTCATGTCTCCATTCTTCAGTAATTTAAACAAAGTAAGAGTAAAAAGCAATAAAAAAACTCTAATACTTGTACAATCATGTCTTGCTTTACAAAGATGCAGACACTTATGTGGCTAATCACCTAATATATCAAATTTAAGGTGCAGTTAAAATAGGCGGATCAGAAATAAACATAAAACTAGTTGCTAGTTGCTCGTAAGCCAAAAGTAAATGCAGCCCTCCTTTCCTTTCTGGTTTTTAAAGATAAAATGAGACTGGTTTCATTAGGCATAGGAGAAATTTTTTTGGTGGATGGAATGACATTAATAATTATAATAATAGTAACTTATGGCCTATATTACTTTGTAGAAGGCAAGGTAGATGTGGGCTTCTGTTTTAACTGCTCAAACATTTAGACTCATGGCTTTGCAGTGGGTAGTCCATAATTTTGCAATAATTGAAATACAGACTTTTGTTAGACACACATCCACACACTTGTTCCTTCTGATAAAACTGGAAAAGCAATGATTGCAAATTTGTCCATCAGACACAAAAGGGATTAGAAGGGGAAAAAAGAACCAGTCTATTCTCTAATGTTCAGAGTCTCAAGAACTGGTTAAGGAACAAGATCAGAATTTCCAAACTAGCCTGCAATACATTGTTTTTAAGAAATAGAAAAAAATTCACACAAACTCACATAAAATCCAGATCTCTATCATCTCTTAGAAAATACTAAGATGTGGTAATGTTTCCATGTGGCAACAATTAGCTGGTAGATATTGGAGTTTGGGACCTGTTGTAGAGATATAAAAAGAGACACGGACACAATGTTCCCTGTCTTTGTGTCAATCAGGTAGAATCAATTCAATTGTAAAAAGTGTGTGTTTGTGTGTATGTGAGGTTCCTCTTAAATTTTTCTTGTCTCTTTGTAATGCCACATATTCTGACACTTAAATATAGTTCATGTTTTATTTTGGGTCGGTTCATATATTATATGCACCTTTAATATGAGGGTTATATCAAGACTTCATTTATATTCCTTAGGACCCTTTAATTGGCACCAGACTCCTGAAATAAAGGTCCATAAATCTTACTTAAAAAAAAAAACTAAAGATCCATCTGCAGAAATCAACTCCTTTACAAGAGGACCTGGCCACAAAAAATTTAAGGTGGGACCTGCCTTAGTTTATCTGCATGCTTATTCACTCATCAAATAAGTCCTATATGGGCATACACAGTGCCAAGTGAGGAAAAAAGCAAATTTCACAATTGTAAAAAGGAAACTGTTAAATGTTCACATGGGCTTCACTGTAGTGCTGTGAAGGGTTTCTCACCCTGGGCACTGCTGATATTTACAGCTGGACAGCTCCTAACCATGGTGATCTGTCCTGTATGCTGTAGAATGTTTAGCAGTATCCCCCTTCCTTGCATGCAGCCCATATGACAACCACATAGACACTGCCAAATGTCCCCTAGAACATGCTACAAATTTAAATGTTTTAAGTAATGTCAGTAGAAATTACACAACTTCATAATTAATAATCTCTATAGATGTATGTAAAATGATTAAACATTGGCTAATTAACAATATCCTAAGTAAACAAAACTATGGGCTTAAAAAAATACTGATGTCAAAGCAAACTAAGAAACTTGAACAAGATTTCTATGAACGAAATAAGTATTTTTTTAAAACTAATACCTCCAGCTTTCCTATGGTTTCCTGTGGTTAAGCTTCCTCTGCAGTTGAGAAGTTCTTACTCTGCTAATGCAAGTTCTTTTCTGAATATAACTCCAGTACATAAAAATATTAATTTAGCTTAACATTTATGGGAAGAACCTCCATTTCTGAATCTTCCTTCTCAGATGTTTCTTCATACATTAGGATGAGCGTGAGAAGAAAAGTAAGTGAAATTTCAGTCAGGGAGTATTCGCCTCTAATTCAAAGATTTCATTTAGTAGAAAGAGGATGATAATATGGATTAAACCTATGCAGGCTTTTAATCAGTTTTAAGTTCCACTTATTTATTCTGCTTCCTATTTTTCCTGACAGTTTGTAACTTCGTTGTTTAAATATTAACTAGTAAGTGAAGATCAACCTTGTTCTTTAAGAAGGGAGAAAAAGGGATCAAGAACTAATTTTCACTCAGCCCTTCTGTGTCAGAAATAGTGTCAATACACATTATTTCATTTTATTCTCAAAATAGCTCTATTAGGTATGAACCTAGAAACAAATTACACCAAGAAAACAAAAAAGCTCACAAACATGTGGAGGCTAAAAAACATGCTTCTAAATAATCAATGGATCAATGACCAAATTAAAACAGAAATAAAGCAGTAGATGGAGACAAATGAAAATAAAGTTCAACAGTCCATTATATGTGGGATGCCACAAAGGCCATTCTAAGAGGGAAGTATGTAGCAATACAGGCCTACCTCAAGAAACAAGAACAATCCCAAATAAACAGTCTAAACTCACAATTAAAGAAACTAGAAAAGAGAAGAAAAATGAAACCCAAAGGTAGTTGAAGGGAGAACGTAATAAAGATCAGAGCAGAAATAAATAATATAGAGAGGAATGAAACAACAGAAAAAAATTTGAGAAAATAAACAAAACAAACCCCTAGCCAGACTTTTCAAGAAAAAAAGAGAGAATATAAACAAAATCAGAAATGAAGAAGGAATAATCACAACACATACCACAGAAATACAAAGAATTATTAGAGAATACCATGAAAAATCATATGCCAATAAATTGGACAACCTACAAGAAATGGACAACTCTCCAGAAAAATACAACCTTCCAAGACTGACCAAGGAACAAACAGAAAATCTGAACAGACCAATTACCAACAATGAAATTGAACTGGTAATCAAGAACTCCCAACAAACGAAAGTCCAAGACTGCTTCACAGCTGAATTCTACCACACATTTAAAGAAGAGCTCATACCCTTCATCTTAAAGTACTCCAAAAAGAGGAGGGAATACTTCCAAACTCATTCTATGAGGCCAGCATCACTATTCTAATACCAAAAGCAGACAAAGACATCACAAAAAAAGAAAACTACAGACCACTATCCCTGATGAACATAGATGCAAAATTCCTCCATAAAGGATTAGCAAACCTAATTCAAAAATACATCAAAAAGATCATCCATCATGACCAAATGGGATTTATTACAGGGATGCAAAGATGGTACAATATTTGTAAATCAATCAACATCATACATCACATTAACAAAAAGAAGGATAAAACCCACATGATCATCTCAATAGATGCTGAAAAGGCATTTGACAAAATTCAACATCCATTCACGATTAAAACTCTCAACAAAATGGGCACAGAGGGTACACACCTCAATATAGTAAAGGCCATATGTAACAAATCCACATCCAATATCACACTTAATAGCAAAAACTGAAAGCTTTTTTGGACAGGAACAAGACAAGGATGTCCACTCTCACCACATTTTTTAAACATAGTACTGGAGGACTTAGCCACTGGCAATCAGACAACACAAAAACATAAAAGGTATCCAAATTGGTAAGGAAGAAGTCATTATTTGCAGATGACATGACATTACACATAGAACACCCTAAAGATTCCACCAAAAAAACTATTAGAATAATTGGATTCAGCAAAGCTCCAGGATACAAAATTAATACACAGAAATCTGTCACATACCTATACAGTAACAATGAACTAGCAGAAAGAGAAATCAGGAAAATAATTCTATTTACAATTGCATCTAGAAGAATAAAATACCTAGGAATAAACCTAACCAAGAAGTGAAAGACCTATACTCTGAAAACTATAAGACACTCATGAGAGACATTAAAGAAGACATAAGAGGAAATTTATCCCTTGCTCACAGATAGGAAGAATATTGTCAGAATGAACATCCTGCCAAAGCAATTTATAGATTCAATGCAATCCCTATCAAAATACCAACAGCATTTTTCAATGAGCTAGAACAAATTGTTCTAAAATTCATATGGAACCACAAAAGATCCCAAATAGACAAAGCAATACTGAGAAAGAATAATAAAACTGGGGGGATTATGCTCCCTGATTTCAAGCTATACTACAAAGCTATGGTAATCAAAATAGTATGGTACCAGCACAAGAACAGACCCACAGATCAATGAAAACAGAACAGAGAGCCCAGACATAAACCCACATATATATGGTTAATTAATATATGATAAAGGAATGAACAAGTGGGACTATATCATACTAAAAACCTTCTGTACAGCAAAGAACACCATCGGTAGAACAAAAAGGCATCCCACAGTGTGGGAGAATATATTCATAAATGACATCTGATAAGGGGTTGACATCCAAATTACATAAAGAGCTCACACACCTCAACAAACAAAAGCAAATAAGCCAATTAAAAAATGGGCAGAGTTGCTGAACAGACACTTCTCCAAAGAAGAAATTCAGATGGCCAACAGGCACATGAAAAGATGCTCCACATCACTAATCATCAGAGAAATGCAAATTAAAACCACGAGATATCACCTCACACCAGTAAGGATGGCCACCATCCAAAAGACGAAGAACAACAAATGTTGGCAAGGATGTGGAGAAAGGGGAACCCTACTACTCTGCTGGTGGAAATGTAAATTAGTTCAACCTCTGTGGAAAGCAGTACTGAGGTTCCTCAAAAAACTCAAAATAGAAATACCATTTGACCCAGGAATTCCACTCCTAGGAATTTACCCTAAAAATGCAGCAGCCCAGTTTCAAAATGACATATGCACCCCATGTTTATAGCAGCACTATTTACAATAGCCAAGAAATGGAAGCAACCTAAGTGTCCAGCAGTAGATGAATGGACAAAGAAGATGTGGTACATATACACAATGGAATATTATTCAGCCATAAGAAGAAAACAAATCCTACCATTTGCAACAGCATGGATGGAGCTAGAGGGTATTACGCTCAGTGAAATAAGCCAGGTGGAGAAAGACAAGTATCAAATGATTTCATTCATCTGTGGAGTATAAGAACAAAGCAAAAAGTGAAGGAACAAAACAGCAGCAGACTCACAGAACCCAAGAATGGACTAACAGTTACCAAAAGGAAAGGGACTGGGGAGGATGGGTGGGAAGGGAGGGATAAGGGGAAAAAGGGGCATTATGATTAGCACACATAATGTAGCGGCGGGGGGGGACACGGGGAAGGCAGTATAGCACAGAGAAGACAAGAAGTGATTCTATAGCATCTTACTACACTGATGGGTAGTGACTGCAATGGGGTATGTGGTGGGGACTTGATAATGGGGAGAATCTAGTAACCACAGTGTTATTCATGTAAGTGCATATTAACGATACCCCCCAAAAAAAGTACAATAAAGGAGCCATGAATACACAATGGGGAAAAGACAGCCTCTTCAACAGCTGATGTTGGCAAAACTGGACAGCTACATGCAAGAGAATGAAACTGGATTACTGCCTAACTCCGTACACAAAAGTAAATACAAAATGGATCAAAGACCTGAATGTTAAGATGAAAGCATAAAACTCTTAGAAGAAAATACAGGCAAAAATTTCTTGAACATAAATATGAGCAACTTTTTCCTGGACACCTCTCCTCAGGCAAGGGAAACATAATAAAAAATGAACAAGTGGGACTATATCAAACTAAAAAGCTTCTTTCTGTACAGCAAAGGATACCATTAGCAGAACAAAAACGCAACCTACAGTATGGGAGAATATATTCATAAATGATTTATCTCATAAGGTCTTAATATCTAAAATATATTAAGAGCTCATACACCTCAACACCCAGTAAACAAATAACCTGATTAAAAAATGGGTAAAAGACCTGAACAGACATTTCTCCAAAGAAGAAATACAGATGACCAACACACAAAAAGATGCTCCTCATCACCAATCATCAGGGAAATGAAAATCAAAACCACAATGAGTTATCACCTCACACCAGTCAGAATGGCCACCATCCAAAAGCAAGAAATAGTAAGTGTTGATGAGGATGTGGAGAAAATTGTTGGTGAGAATGTCAACTGGTACAACCCCTGTGTAAAGCAGTATGGAGGTTCCTCAAAAAACTAAAAACAGAATTACCATTGGACCCAGTAATTCCACTTCTAGGAATTTACCTGAAGAAAACAAAATCTCTGATCTAAAAAGATACATGCACCCCATGTTTATTGCTGCATTATTTACAATAGCCAAGATATGGAAGCCGCTAAAGTGTCCATCAATAGATCAATGGATAAAGAACATACAGTACATATACACAATGGAATATTATTCAGCCATAAAAAGAAAAGAAATCCTCCCATTTGCAACAACATGGATGGATCTAGAGGGTATATGCTCTGTGAAATAAGTCAGGTGGAGAAAGACAAGTATCACATGATTTCACTTACTTGTGGAATATGAATACAAAGCAACACAGAATGAATAAAACAGCAGTAGACTCAGACACTAAGAAGGGAGTGGTGGCTACCATGGGTGTGGGGTTGAGGGGGTGGGGTTGGGGGGGTGGGGGATAAAGGAGCACAAAAATTCTCAATCTTACTGTAGGTTGGTCACAGGATGGTAGTACAGCATGGGGAATATAGCCAATGATTTTGTAACACCTTCCTATACTGACAGATAGTAGCTGTACCAGTGGGGGGTAAGGATTTAATAATATAGATAACTGCTGAACCACCATGTTGTATACCTGAAACTAAAATAAGACTGTATGTCAATTAAAAAAAAAGCTCTATGAGGTAAGAATGATGATCTCCACTTTACAGCTGAAAGAACTAAAAATCTAGGGTTTGAACCAAGCAGGACTGTCCAAGTCAAAAGCACATATAATTATAACTACTCCCAAACAAGGAGCCAGCAATAACACTCATGAGAGCATTCTCCTCCCTCTCCTGCAAGATAATGGTTATAAGAAGCTCTTAATCTGAAGAGTTTGACAAAGAGGTAAGACTCCACACACATACACACACACACACACACACACACACACACACACACACAATTAACACAATCTAGTGGTAATAAAATTCAGATGTATATGTGATTTTATATCTGTTCACAAATAACTCAACTTGGGCAGCAGGAACACGCTCACAATTTCAAGACTCAAGCCAGGAGTGCTGAGTAGCTTCCATAAAATGTCAACTTCTGCCAAAGAATCAAGATCAGTAGAATTTTCCAGTTTTCTAAGGAAGCACTATACAGGTGTCTGCAAAATGGTTCCAGAATCCAATCAGAACTAGAAATTTTTAAAGACTCAGATCAGTATGTGAATATCAAATAACTTCTTCATGAAATAATCAAAAGAAAACATAAGAGAGGTACTCTAATTGTGCCTCAATCCAGAGCTTTAAGGTCAGTCTATTTTTTCAACTGCTTGAAAAATTCATTCAACTTTTCCTTCCAGGTTTCGTTTTATGGAAGAAAAGTAAGACCATCATCTTTTTTTTTTTAAGGAGAGCCAGGGTAGAGGCTTTTATTTAGAAATAAAGTGAGAGGAAAGAGTTCCTAGCTCATGCCAGGAGGGGACAAGAGAGCCCAGGGTGGTGCATTGTCTATGGGATTTATAGGCAATTGAGGATTTTGGGGGATATGAAAAAAAGCTTAGGGGTGTGGACTTGTACCACCTGTCCTACCCTCAAGGTGGGCTGGGTTGTTGTCTGTTTGCTAGGGCTGTTTAGAGTGAAGTCACGGATTATGCTGAGATACCCTTGCTGAACACTCAAACATTCCAGGCCAAGTTGCTCCTGGCCTTCTGACATCTAACTGATCTCACTGAAGATGTCTATATTCTTAGTCTGGTATCTTTACTCTAGAAAATTGGTGTGACCTTGACTTTGCATAATGCTTAACACAGAGTTTCAAAAGGGATTTCTTTGCCCACTGTTACATTGCTCTGACTGTAAATATCCCGTCTTGCTTTTTCCAGAGGCATTCACCCTACTCTGACTACACCCACGTTCCCTGTCTCATTCCCCCCTCTACAGACGGAGACCCTAGCTGCTGCTAGGGAAAGGGGGCGACGACTGCTCTGGCTGCTTCATGCTGAAAGGGGGTGCAGTAAGGGGTGCAGTTAGGTCTTCATCACTGAAGACCATCACCTTTTAACACAAGGGAGTGCCATCTTCTCCTCCTAGCACACCTGTCCTCACATATTTAAAAGAAAACATAAACATTCACACACACACACCCTCTGAATGCCTGTTTGAGTCCTAAATAAACCAGAACACATGCGTCAGGGAGGAAAAAATAAAAGCCTCAGCAAGGAAACATTTTAGTTCCAAAGTTCTAAAGGCAAACTGCTAACTGAAAAGGGAAATTAATTTTACCAACTGTAAGATAAAAAAGTTCATGACCTTGTTATTTTAAAGGAATTCCCAGTCATAGATTCAGATCATAGACTTAATTCCATGTTTAGAAACTGCAACAACTCTGGCCTGCAGATAAAACTGATGATTTGCTTGACATACCTCTGCCAGAGCAGCTGCTCCCATCTGTCCACTTCCCTCCCTTCCTCTAAAAACTACTTAAAGGTCTGGATTTATCAGTTACATGTGCTAAATGAAAAGAAGGCATATTTCCCAGGCTACATTCATGGAAATAACACAATGACTCATTTCAACACCCACAAACAGATGTTAAACTGACTAAAATTTATCTAAGGTCATCTCGTACACTCTTGCTAATGCTTACAAATTCATTCTCTCATTGGTCTTTCATCCCACAGAATGGGGATGAAAGTCATTCATCTCCAGAATGAATGGCCATATAATACATTTTATAAATATCAGGAAGGTTGTTTTGCTCTGAAAGATGAAAAATAATTGGACAAGAGGGAAGCTTTTCAAAAGAATTTTCACAAGGTGGGCATCAAAAACTCCCCTTAGATATCTAAGACACAGAACACTGGGTTCTTTGCAACCCTCTATCCTGCCTCAACTCACTGAAAAAAAGAGATGCACAGTTAGAACTCCAGCAGAAGAATTTACTATATTCAAAGGGTTGTTCCTCTTAAGACTGTTCTGATTATAGCTAATAAGCCATTTTGTCCTTTACAAGGAAATCCTTGACTTCTGCACAAATCACCCATCCTAGATGAAATAACCATTTCTATTTAAGAAAAAAAATCTCTATTAAGAATTTTATCACTTTTATAAATATGAAGCAATCTCTACAAACATATTGTTTATCAGAGAGCAAAAACAGCAAGTGACCTAAATGCCCCTATAGTGAAATGGTTTTATAAATTACAGAACATTCAAAATAGAAAACTATGCAGCTATTAAGAATATCAGATAAATCTATGTACACAAACACAAAATGCATTAGTGTTTATATTTCTGTACTTGAAGCAAAAATGAAAAATCAAGAAAATAGGCTTAGATGATTCCATTTGTGTAAATAAAAACACCTTTACATGTGGGAAAAAAAAACCCCACACAGATGACTAAATGCGTAGGGAAAGGTTTAGAGCAGAGCTGTCCGACTGAAGTATAATGGGAACCACAAATGGCAGCCACATATGTAATTTAAAATTTTATAGTAATCATATGAAATAATGTAAAGCTGAAATGAATTTTTATCATTTATTCTATTAATCCAATATAGTCTTTTTAACCCAATTTACACTTAAAAAAACACACCTCAATTTGGACTAGCCACATTTCAAGTGCTCAACAACCATGTACGACTAGTGACTATTATACTGGACAGAGGAGGTCAAGAAAGACAAACATTAAACTATTAACTTTCATTTTGTCTTCTGTATCTTTAGATATCATATATCATTGTTTGACTTTTTTTAAACAAAAGCCAGGTATTACTTTTATGATACTTAAAAAAACCTAAATGTGACTGCCCATGTATTACAAAACAGCTCAAAATAGATAAAAAAACAAACAAACATAAAAGGCAGAACCATAGGATTCTAAGAAAAAAAAAGAAATCTCAACATTAAGATAGACTTCTTAGGACACAAAAAGCACTAACTGTAAAAGAAAAAAATAAAAGATAAACTGAACATCAAAAATTTAAATTTCTGCTCATCGAAACAACACAAAGTGAACAGGCAAGACACAGACTGAGAAGAATACTCAACAGCATGTAAACCTGCCAAAGTACTCAGAATATGTAATGAACTCCTACAAATCAACAACAGACTGATGAATAGCCCAATGAAATATGGGACAAAAGATATACAAATAGCCAATAAACACCTGAAAAGATGTCATCCTTACTAGTCTTCCGAGAAATGCAAATTAAAACCACAGGAGATACCATTTCACACCAACCAAAATAAAAACGACTGACAGCACCAAATGTGGGCAAGGATACGGACCAGGGCAACTCTCATACACTGATGGTAGGAATACAAAATCAGAGAACTGCTTGGCAGTCTGTTACAATATTAAACACATATCTACCCTATGACCTAGCAATCCCACTCTTAGATATTTATCCAAGAGAAATAAAAACAAATCTTCAAAAAGCTTTGGAAACAAAGATCCATCAACAGGATGGATAGATAAACTGGTATGTTCTCATACACTGTAAATAAAAAGGACTGAGCTACTGATAGACACAGGAACATGGAGAATCTCAAAAACTATTCTGAGTGAAAAAAGCCATGCACAAGAGTTACACAATGTATGCTTTGATTGACATGATGTACTGGAATAGGCAAAACTAATCTATCATAATAAAAACGAGTGGTTGTCTGGGGCAGAGGGTGCAACAAAGTAAAGGGAAGAGAACCAACTGGAAAGGGGCATAAGGAAACTTTCTGGGGTAATGGAATCATACTACACCTTATTTGCGGTGGTGACTACATGGATGTATACAACTGTCAAAACTCTTCATAACGAACATTTATGGCTCCTAGGACAACTCAGCTACCTCTTGTCATGAAGGTCAAATGCTATGGGGAACTAAAAAGCAATGCTTAATGAACACTGTTTGATACATTTTCTGCATAGATGAAGACTGAGAAAATAATGAAGCATGGAATATGGAGAATTGTCACTATAATGCTCTCCAGCACTCTTCCCCCACTATATCATTGTGAGTCCACATGAACCTCCTCAGTGTATTTTCCTATAGTTTTGTCATTTATAAATTAGATGAAGGAATACTAATTACAACTAAAATGATACCCTCATCTTTCTGAAATCTTGCTTTATTTATATCTCACTTGTTTCTTGAATAATTCCAATGCTCATAACTGAAAGTCAAGGAAATCACTCAAAAATTTCAACATTTTATTTCCCCACTGCCCCTTTCTACAGGTTCACTCAATTCTATTTTTTCTTTCAGTAAAAGCCATAAAAAAAATCCCCCAAAGCAAAAAAGAGGTAATCACTCCAAACTGGCTTAGCAATAAAAGTGGCAAAATATTGAGCTCACATTCTTGTAATGTCTCCTACATTTATTTGTTCCATCTATTCCACACAGAAACTTTGCTAGTAGTCACCAGTCACAACCTAAACACTTTGGTAATGGAGCACACTGTACATCAAAATCGCTGAAACATTCGCTAACTGGGAGAAAACTGAAAGAGTTATCCATAAGGAAATCCAAAGCTAAGTGCAGGAAAGGCTGAGGGAATACCACGTGCTTCCTGACTAGGAAACAAGGCTTCCAGGCACACGTCACAGCTTTTGCTCACTCTGACAAGGATGTGCACCATGAAATGTATTGCTGTGGAAACAACACTTCTACAAGAGGCCAAGTCAACCTGAAATAAAGGAAACAGCAGGAGTTGCTCCATACGTCTTGTGGAATGAGTAAGGAATTTCCACATGTTTATGCTTGAACGACGGCATTATTAAGCTGGAATAAAATGTCATTTCAATCATATAATAGACTTTATAGTCTGTTTCCAGGGTCAGTTACTTGCTGAACCCAATCCATGGAACTAAAAACTCTTTGCTTTTAAGATTAAGACGGATAGGAGAATATATATAACCAAAAGGTTAAGCATGAAATCCCTACAGATCAAAGTTTACCCAATACTTTTAAAAAATGGTGACCACTAATAAAAGCTATTCATCTATTCATTGAGTCAGAAAATACCTATAAATTATTTACATGTACCAGACCTGCATATACAAAAAAAGATAAAAGGCCTATGTTCTCAAACTCACAGTGTAGTGGTGGTGACCAACCTGTAAACTGACAGAGTACAGTAGACTAAGTGCTACAATAAAGGCTATTAACAAATGCAGTTGCAAAGGGAGTATTTTTTAGAGTTTTTAGATATAGGACAGAGACATGGACTCTGGCTGATTTCAATAGAAAAGGAATTTATTTAAAAGATACTGGGGAAGAAAGAAAGATAGTGGGTTTTGCAAGTGTCCATGCAACATATACCAAGATAGACCACATCCAAGGCCATAATGTACACAACAAATTGAAGAGTTGAAATCATAAAGAGTTCGCTTTCCAACAACAATGGAATCAAACTAGAAATCAGTAACAAAAAGACAACATGAAAACTTCCAGACACTTCAAAACTAAACAATACACTTTTAAATAATGCATGGGTCAAAAAAAGAGCCTTAAAAGAAATTTTAAAAATTAACTGCACTAAGTTCTGGGAAGATGGCAGCATGAGCAGGGTGGTGGAAATCTCCTCCCAAAACCATATATATTTGTGAAAAAACAACAAATACAACTATTCCTAAAAGAGAGAGCATAAGATACAGTACAATGGCCAGGCTACAGCTACATTTGAGAGAACTCAGTGCCTCACAAAGTGGGTAAGATACAAAGCCGTGACACGGCAGGACCCAAGCACTCCCGCACCCCAGCTCACTGGTGGGAGGAAAAGAATAAGAGTGGGGAGGGAGTGGAAGCACAGGACTGCTAAATAACTAGCCCTGGTGATCTGCATCGGGAGCGCAGACACACATCACATGGTGTATTAGAGATTAGAGAAACGTAAGGGCAGGATCCAACCAAGATGGAGACTGCAAGCAGGTCCCCTCAGCCGGTTCCCCTGGTACAATAGAAAACCAGGCGTTTTTTTTTAAAGTCTTAAAGAGACAAGGGCCCAACAGCAGAACAAAATCGTCCCAGCATACTCAGCCCAGCAGGCTGGGAATCTTGAGGAATTTCGGGCCCCCTAACTGGCTGCCGGGTAAAGCAACCCCGCCGAAGCCCCTCACGGTGATAAGCAGCCTGCCATTCATTCCCCCGATCTGCCACAGCTGCGGAACAGCGGGAGAGCAGTCCCGCCCACAGCAACCACACAGAATCTCCTCCCGGTGGGCGTGTAGCTAACTGGGAAGGGCTGCAGAAGCAAGAGCAAAGTCTGGAAGGCACCAAGTGGTGCAGAACACACCCGGCGTGGCTGAAAACGCCCACAGAGCTCTAGGCTAGCCTGACAGCGGCACTGCATATGACAGTTCAGGGGTTTATCCCAGAGACTGCCTCCCGGTGTGCAGGTAACCAGCAAAGGCTCCAGAGAAGGGCAAGGAGAACAACAAGCAGGAAGGGACTTTTTCCTCCCAGCTGACACACGTGGCACCTGCATGCGACGACTTTTATCGCAATGAAAAGACAGAACAATATGGTCCCATCAAGGATCACCCAGACAACCAGACAACCCCAGAGAGAGGACCTGGTGGGATAGATTTAAGCAATCTTCCTGAAAATGAATTCAGAATAAAAGTCATAACCATGCTGATGGACCTACAGAGAAATATGCAAGAGCTAAGGGAGGAAGTCAGGAGAGACATCACAGAAATGAAACAATAGATTGACGGACTCAAGAGCAGACTGGATGGGATTCAAGAGACGGTTAATGGAATAGAAATCAGAGAACAGGAGTACAGAGAAGCTGAGGCAGAGAGAGATGAAAGGATCTCTAGGAATGAAAGAATATTAAGAGAACTGTGTGATCAATCCAAATGGAACAATATTCGCATTATAGGAGTACCAGAAGAAGAAGAAGAGAGAAAAATGGATATAAAGTGTCTTTGAAGAAATAATTGCTGAAAACTTCCCCAAGCTGAGGAAGGAAATAGTTTCTCAGACCATGGAAGCCCACAGATCTCCCAACACAAGGGACTCAAGGAAGACAACACCAAGACATACAATAATTAAAATGGCAAAGATCAAAGATAAGGAAAGAGAATTAAAGGCAGCCAGAGAGAGAAAAAAGATCACCTACAAAGGAAAACCCATCAGACTATCATCAGACTTCTCAACAGAACTCTTACAGGCCAGAAAAGAATGGCATGATATATTTAATGCAATGAAACAGAAGGGCCTTGAACCAGGAATATTGTATCCAGCACAACTATCATTTATATTTCAGGGAGGGATTAAAAAATTCCCAGACAAGCAAAAGTTGAGGGAATTTGCCTCCCACAAACCACCTCTACAGGATATCTTGAAGGGACTGCTCTAGATCGAAGCACTCCTAAGGCTAAAAAGGTGTCACCAGAGAAAATAAAATCAGAGCAGAGAAAGCAGACAATCCAAATACTAACTAAAGGCAAAAAATAAAATCAACTACCACAAAAACAGTCAAAGGAATGCAAGAGTACAGAATAAAACACCTAATATATAAAGAATGGAGGAGGAGGAATAAGAAGGGAGAGAAATAAATAATCACCAGACTGTGTTTACAGTAACTTATCAAGAAAGCTAAGTGAGACTGTTAGATAGTAAAGAAGCTACCCTTGAACCTTTGGTAACCACGAATCTAAAACCAGGAATGGCAATAAGTACATATCTATCGATAATCGCCCTAAATATAAATGGACTGAATGCACCAATCAAAAGACACATAGTAAGAGAATGGACAAAAAAGCAAGACCCATCTATATGCTGCTTATAAGAGACTCACCTCAAACCCAAAGATACACACAGACTAAAAGTGAAGGGATGGAAAAAGATATTTCATGCAAACAACAGGGAGAAAAAAGCAGGTGTTGCAGTACTTGTATCAGGCAAAACAGACTAACAATGAGCTAAAGAAAGAGACATCAGGAAAACAATTCCATTCACAATTGCATCAAAAAGAATAAAATACCTAGGAATAAACCTAATGAAGGAGGTGAAAGACCTATACCTGAAAACTACAAGACACTTCTAAGAGAAATTAAAGAGGACACTAACAAATGGAAATTCATCCCATGCTCTTGGCTAAGAAGAATAAATATTGTCAAAATGGTATACTACCTAAAGCAATCTACAGATTCAATGCAATCCCTATCAAAATACCAACAGCATTCCTCAATGAACTGGAACAAACAGTTCTAAAATTCATATGGAACCACAAAAGACCCCGAATAGCCAAAGCAATCCTGAGAAGGAGGAATAAAACAGGGGGAATTATGCTCCCTGACTTCAGGCTCTACTACAAAGCCACAGTAATCAAGACAATTTGGTATTGGCACAAAAACAGACCCACAGACAAGTGGAACAGAATAGAAAATCCGAACATTAACCCAAACATATACAGTCAATTAATATATGATAAAGGAGCCTTGGATATACAATGGGGAGATGACAGCCTCTTCAGCAGACGGTGTTGGAAAAACTGGACAGCTACATGTAAGAGAATGAAATGGGACTACTGTCTAACCCATACACAAAAGTCAACTCAAAATGGATCAAAGACCTGAATGGAAATCATGAAACCATAAAACTCTTAGAAAAAACCATAGGCAAAAATCTCTTGGGACATAAACATGAGCAACTTCTTCATGGACATATCTCCCTGGGCATGGGAAACAAAAGCAAAAATGAACAAGTGGGACTATATCAAGCTAAAAAG
This sequence comes from Smutsia gigantea, assembly GCA_032199065.1. NCBI lineage: Eukaryota > Metazoa > Chordata > Mammalia > Pholidota > Manidae > Smutsia > Smutsia gigantea. The sequence continues at coordinate 1,177 of JAVSCE010003506.1, read as the reverse complement.
CTTCTGTACAGCAAAGGACACCATCAGTAGAACAAAAAGACATCCTACAGTAAGGGAGAATATATTAATAAATGATGTATCTGTTAAGTGGTTGACATCCAAAATATATAAAGAACTCATGCACCTCAACAAACATAAAGTAAATAATCCAATTAAGAAAGGGACAGAGGACATGAATAGACACTTCCCCAAAGAAGAAACTCAGATGGCCAACAGGCACATGAAAAGATGCTCCACATCACTAATCATCAGAGAAATGCAGGTTAAAACCACAATGACATATCACCTCACACCAGTGAGGATGGCCAACATCCAAAACACAAACAACAGCAAATGTTGGCGAGGATGTGGAGAAAAGGGAACCCTCCTACACTGCTGGTGGGAATGCAAATTAGTTCAACCATTGTGGAAAGCAGTATGGAGGTTCCTCAAAATACTCAAAATAGAAATACCATTTGACCCAGGAATTCCACTCCTAGGAATTTACCCTAAGAATGCAGCAGCCCAGTTTGGAAAAGACAGAGGTACCCCTATGTTTATCGCAGAACTATTTACAATAGCCAAGAAATTGAAGCGACCTAAGTGTACATCAGTAGATGAATGGATAAAGAAGAGGTGGTACATATACACAATGGAATATTATTCAGCCATAAGAAGAAAACAAATCCTACCATTTGCAACAACATGGATGGAGCTAGAGGGTATTATGCTCAGTGAAATAAGCCAAGCCGAAAAAGACAAGTATCAAATGATTTCACTCATATGTGGAGTATAAGAACAAAGAAAAAATACTGAAGGAACAAAACAGCAGCAGACTCACAGAGCCCAAGAACTGACTAATAGTTACCAAAGGGAAAGGGACTGGGGAAAATGGGCGGGAAGGGAGGGATAAGAGGGAAAAAGGGGCATTAGGATTAGCAGATGTAATGTTGGGGGGGCACAGGGAGGGCAGTACAACTCAGAGAAGACAAGTAGTGATTCTATAGCATCTCACTACGCTGATGGACAGTGACTATAATGGGGTTGGTGGGGGGGACCTGATGAAGGGGTAGTTTAATAACCATAATATTGCACATGTAATTGTAGATTAATGATACCAAAATAAATTATATTAAAAAAAAACTCTTCATTGTATTCCTTAATGATTAGATGTCCAACTGGAATTTGTTTTTGCATT